>KV751351.1:3134962-3155729 GCA_001698575.1 Mola mola
AGCCACTGTTTCTGCTCATCTGTTTTCGCTCTAGACACATGGCCATTTTCTGTCCACAAGTCTTCCTCATTCTCAAAAAGAGCTGAACGTTGTTCCCTTCTGCCAACTTTCCTCCTGGGAAGCTGATTATTTGGACCAATGACACCCATTTCCTGCAAAAGAGAGGGCAGAGAAAAGGACCAAGAATCACTTTACATTGGCAAAACAACAAGAAATATGTATATATGATTCAGACAGACTGAAGTCAGCTTACTTTAAGCTTAAGACAAGCAGCAGCGGCAGCAATTCGCTCTGCATCAATTTTCTTGGATCCATGACCTTCTTCTTCAATTTTGCATGGCCAGAGTAGTCTGACAGTGGCTTTCTGCAGAAAAAGTTACACAAAATTTAACCTAGCTCAGAGAAACGTATTTCTCACTCACATGGCATATTTCTTAACTACCATCTCAGGATGACTTTTCTTCTAACCTTGACACCCGCATGTTCTGTGTAGCTGTAGTTGATGTGCTGGGACAGGTCGCTGACTCCCAGTGAACGGGAGATGGTGTTATTCAAGAGACCTTTAGGATCTGGAAACTCCTTCAAGAGGTCTGGACTGCTGGCGTTACCTGACCGTTAAAAACAGGTACACAGAAATGTCGACTTTTTGTTTTCACTTTATCATTGGGTAAACTGGAGAAAAGGCCCGAAAAAGAGCACTAATGTGGTGTTTTTACGTATTGGATGTCCTTGAGGTGTAGCACCAAGAGCTGTCACCTGTTAGCTAAGTTGGCTAGCGGCTATGTTCACTCACCTCGTTCAGACTGAATAAATGACGCGGTGTACTCCTGAAAATTTCTCGCTTTTGTTCTGTGCCACCGCATTTCTCTGCTCCAGGTAGACGCAGTTTTGCCTCCCACATGAACACATTTGGCAAAACTGTACAGCAGTCTAAGCGGCACGAGTGAAACGCCGGGTAGCGCCATCTTTAAACTACAATGTCTTCTTCTGCTGCAATGCTCAGTAGTATACTCATTGCATTCACAGCGACACCCTTTGGCAAAAAGTGGAGACGCTCTCTGGTCTAATACGTAAGTAAGCTTCGTTTGTCATCGATCTGACATTTTAAGATTAAATTCAGATTTACTCTTGAAATATATCTAATGTCTGAAAAGATATCAAGTCACATCAATTAAAAAAATTATGAACTATCAACTTATGCAGTTTTGTGGGGTTATATGATTTAAACAGTAATATTAGGTGTTAGACAAAATGGAAAAAAAACCGAACCACATTAACTCATTCTTCTTTTTATTTAAGAAGTTGCACGGTTGAACAAATTAAGCAGGCCTTGATTTCATGTGGCAGGCCTGTACCTCTGCCCAACAACTCAACAACAAATCAAATTGATCATTTGATCAATTTGATTTGTTGTTTTTGTGTGTAGATTTTCAGATACTATCTGACTGTTGATACAGAAAGGTATTACTGACCACCTGTGAATTGTGAGAAAAACTCCCAGGTTGACTGTCTGGTGGCATCTGGACTGCTGCCCATAAATACATTAGCTCTGCAGGATGAGGTAGTTCCTCTGGATGAAAGAAAGATGAAACTGGTACTGGTCCTCCTGAGTTTTGCTACCGGTAAGTTCACATTAACCTTTTAATTTATTGAATTAATACATAAAGTCATCATGGAACAATCTCATACCTGACTTAGGGAAAAAGTGACACATTCGCTTAGTTCTGTCTCTTGTTTAAAGTGTCTGGGTGTGGTATCCCCAACTACCGTCCTAACACTGGCCGTGTGGTGAATGGGGAAGAAGCCCGTCCATACAGCTGGCCATGGCAGGTTTCTCTGGAGTCTTTCTTCCCCACTTGTGGAGGAACACTTATCGCTCCTAACTGGGTCCTGACTGCAGCACACTGTATCACGTAAAGAAACGTTTATTTGTGGCATTTACATATCAGATAGCGCTGATCAATATAAACAAGACATATCGTGATATGAGAATATATATCATCTAAGATTTTGGATATCATTATAAGGTATGACATATGATATAGGTATTGCCCTTTCCTGGTTATAAAGCCTGCCTTTCAGTAAAATTCTGTAATTTAGTTAACTGTACCAAGAGTCAATTCTATACTATAGTATCACTATTAAAGAATATGGTCCAAAATATTGTGATATATTTTGTTGCCAGTGTTATCATTTACAAAGAGCTTTTGAAATATACCATATATATTGTGTTATGACCAACAACAAAATGTTTTTTTAAGGCCACTGAAAAGGAGCCCTAATCAGTTTTTCTATTATAAAAAAAAATGACAATTGGATTATGCTCTTTTTATTATTATTATTTTTTACTTTACATTTCCAGTTTAGAACAAAGAGTGAACCAGATGGCACTGACCTTCCCTGAAACAAGCCTTTTTAATTTTCTAATCCAGATTCCACACATACAGGGTGGTTCTTGCTGAGCATGACATGAACAAGGAAGAGGGACCTGAGCAGTTTATTATGGTAGAAAAAATAATAATCCATCCCAAATGGAACGACAACTGTGTGTCTTGCGGGTAGGTTATCATCCTTTTATATATGAAGGGTCGAGATACTGTATGTAAATAAAATGAAACACGGTAAATGTCCTTGAAAAAGGGCTTATAGCCTGAGTTTCGAGTGCACAGCAGCTGAGTAAATACACGTTTTGTGAAAGTAAATGAATAACGCACCTGTAGAAAAAAATAAGTATTCTGTTCATGAAAATATACTTTATGCAATTAAAAAGAGTTTCTACGTACAGTTTAAATCTATTTCATCCTACGATGTAGGAATGACATTGCCCTGCTCAAACTGGAGAAAAATGCCATTATTAATGACAAAGTTCAGCCAGCTTGTCTGCCACAGGATGGGGCCACCCTCGCCCACAAACAGCCCTGCTATGTTACTGGCTGGGGTCGTCTCTACTGTAAGGCTTGCCACTGTCTACAGTACCCTCGTTGTGTGGAGCTGCATCAATTGTTGATCAGGTGTTAATGTGTAATCCTCTTCAGCCGGAGGTCCTCGGGCAACTACGCTCCAGCAGGCCCTGCTTCCTGCGGTGGATCACAGCACTTGTAGTCAAAGTGACTGGTGGGGAAGCTCAGCAAAGACGACAATGGTCTGTGCAGGAGGAGAGAGCAAGTCAGCATGCCATGTGAGCAATGGTCACACAACCCTCCGCTTTAAACAAACAGCACCATGTTCCATTGCTTCGCAATCTTCCATCCATTCTCTTCCAGGGTGACTCCGGAGGCCCTCTGAACTGTCAGGGCAGGGATGGTAAGTACGTACAGGGAGTGACTAGTTTTGTGGACGGACGAGGATGTAACACCCCTCAGAAGCCCAGTCTTCACCCGTGTGGCCTCTTTCATCCCCTGGATCAATGAGGTACAGGATGCCACAATATAGCAAGAAGACATAATAATTGCAGGCCATTTATTAACTGTACAAACATTATCTTTTTGTCTTATTTCCCTTCAGACTATGTCCAAAAACTGAAGAACTGACTGAATAATAAAACGCATAATGAAACTTTTGTATAATATTTGTCTTGTGTTTTGTCAAAATATAGTTTCCAAAGTGAAGAAACATTCTAATCAAAAAATGTCAGTAAGCATTTAACTATCTATAATGGAAATGCCAAGGCATACTGTGTATATTTAATGTATACTATTTAGTGGGTTTTTTTAAAAGATTTTATATGGACATATTTAGAATTATATATTGTTGAAGTTTGCAAAAAGAGTTAAATGTACAATTGTAGATAAATTTGAACATAATACGATGGCTGATTCTTGTAAATTTTAATTTGGAATTGCAGATTATTTTTCCAAAAAATGTTCTTTTCATTCAGCATTCATGTATTCGTTGGTTTTTAACTGGTTCCATGGCCTGCGTCATTTCAACAGATCCTCATGGGTCTGCTGGTGTCCAGTTGAAGAAGTTGATTCCCTGCAGCTCCACGGGTAAGTACTCCTGCTCTACAGGCCCACTGAAGGCAGGGTTGTACTTATAGCCCTTAGCGTAGCCCAGCTGTTTCATCAGCCTGGTGGGGGCGTTGCGTAGGTGCAGGGGGACAGGAGGAAGGGGGCCTTTATGGTTCCTCAAACAAGCCTTCACATTAGCATAGGCTTTGTAGACGTCCACGGACTTGGGCGCTCGTGCCATATAGACCGCACACTGAGCAAGGATCACCTGTTGAACGGCGAGTGAAAGAAAGGACAACAACGGGGGTGAAAATAGCTGCTGCAGGACTCCAAATTGAAGATTCACCACAAATGATACCGAACTGTCAGCTGAGCCTACCTCACACTCAGGCATGCCGGCCACTGTCTACAGTACCCTCGTTGTGTGGAGCTGCATCAATTGTTGATCAGGTGTTAATGTGTAATCCTCTTCAGCCGGAGGTCCTCGGGCAACTACGCTCCAGCAGGCCCTGCTTCCTGCGGTGGATCACAGCACTTGTAGTCAAAGTGACTGGTGGGGAAGCTCAGCAAAGACGACAATGGTCTGTGCAGGAGGAGAGAGCAAGTCAGCATGCCATGTGAGCAATGGTCACACAACCCTCCGCTTTAAACAAACAGCACCATGTTCCATTGCTTCGCAATCTTCCATCCATTCTCTTCCAGGGTGACTCCGGAGGCCCTCTGAACTGTCAGGGCAGGGATGGTAAGTACGTACAGGGAGTGACTAGTTTTGTGGACGGACAAGGATGTAACACCCCTCAGAAGCCCACAGTCTTCACCCGTGTGGCCTCTTTCATCCCCTGGATCAATGAGGTACAGGATGCCACAATATAGCAAGAAGACATAATAATTGCAGGCCATTTATTAACTGTACAAACATTATCTTTTTGTCTTATTTCCCTTCAGACTATGTCCAAAAACTGAAGAACTGACTGAATAATAAAACGCATAATGAAACTTTTGTATAATATTTGTCTTGTGTTTTGTCAAAATATAGTTTCCAAAGTGAAGAAACATTCTAATCAAAAAATGTCAGTAAGCATTTAACTATCTATAATGGAAATGCCAAGGCATACTGTGTATATTTAATGTATACTATTTAGTGGTTTTTTTTAAAAGATTTTATATGGACATATTTAGAATTATATATTGTTGAAGTTTGCAAAAAGAGTTAAATGTACAATTGTAGATAAATTTGAACATAATACGATGGCTGATTCTTGTAAATTTTAATTTGGAATCGCAGATTATTTTTCCAAAAAATGTTCTTTTCATTCAGCATTCATGTATTCGTTGGTTTTTAACTGGTTCCATGGCCTGTGTCATTTCAACAGATCCTCATGGGTCTGCTGGTGTCCAGTTGAAGAAGTTGATTCCCTGCAGCTCCACGGGTAAGTACTCCTGCTCTACAGGCCCACTGAAGGCAGGGTTGTACTTATAGCCCTTAGCGTAGCCCAGCTGTTTCATCAGCCTGGTGGGGGCGTTGCGTAGGTGCAGGGGGACAGGAGGAAGGGGGCCTTTATGGTTCCTCAAACAAGCCTTCACATTAGCATAGGCTTTGTAGACGTCCACGGACTTGGGCGCTCGTGCCATATAGACCGCACACTGAGCAAGGATCACCTGTTGAACGGCGAGTGAAAGAAAGGACAACAACGGGGGTGAAAATAGCTGCTGCAGGACTCCAAATTGAAGATTCACCACAAATGATACCGAACTGTCAGCTGAGCCTACCTCACACTCAGGCATGCCGATGAAGTGACAGGCTTGGAAGGCGGATACAGCCTGAGGGAGAGCAGAGGGATCAGCCATACCTGAAAGACAAACAAGACCAGAGACAGAGGCCATCCGGTCAGATCACAAAAAAAGGATATTTCTCATTAAAAATTAAGATTTTCAGCCATATCTCCATTACTATGAGTCCAATCTACACAAATAAAATGCAAATCGATCAGGGGGTCATATCCTTTTCATGATGTCATCTTGACTTGTCTCCTGCTGTGCTGCAGTTTTTAAGTGTACATCTGAGATTTTCAGGGATTTTTACAGTTGACACTGTCTCAAGAACGAAAGGCTGGACAGCACCTGGAAGCTAACCTGAAGCTTACTGCACTCCGCAAATGCCCAGCAGCACTGAAGAACCAGCTGCTAATAGATGGGACCCACCTATTGTTAACCCCAAATCAGAAAGGTCTGATCAACTACCAGCCAATAACCTGCCTATGCACAACATGGAAGCTACAGTAAGGCATTATTGTGGCCAAATGCTAAGTGAATGCCTCAGGCAGAAGAAACCCAGTGAGGCAATTATCATGGCAGGACAAGAGCAGGACTTGAACACAAGATCTTCGTAGCTGTGGTCACCACACCAGACAGGACCCAAGGTGCAGGACAGAAAGATGCCCCTGAGACAATACAGCACATAACAGTGGGGGGCAAGATGCAGGCAGGTACGGCATACTTGGAGCACCATAACCAAGTGGCCGGCATAGTATACAGGAACATCTGTGCCGAGTATGGGCTGGAGGTCCCAGGATCAAAGTGGAAAACTCCTCCAAAGGTCAGAATGACCAAGCAAAGATCGTGTGGGACTTCCAGATCCAGACTGAGATGGTGGTGGCTAATAAACCGGATATCGTGGTGGTCGACAAACAGAAGAAGAAGGCGGTAGTGGTAGATGTCGCAAACTGAAGTGACAGCAACATCAGGAAGAAGAAACACAAGAAGCTCGAAAAATACCAAGGGCAGAAAGAAGAGCAAAAAAGGATGTGGGGAGTACAAGCATCAGAACAACATCTGAGGGCTCTGTCCTGAAGAGCACAATCCTAGGAACAGCTAAGATATTGTGCAGAACCCTCAGAGGACCCATGCTTAACGGAGACACAAGACCCCCCACAGAAGGAGAGTAGCGATTTCCTGCATATATATTTTTTTTATGTGTATACATATGTGCATAAATTCCCCACTTTCCCTCTATGAGCAGTGTTGTGTCTCCTTCAAGCTCCCTGATCCAGAGGGTTCTGTGTAGTATTGTAGCTGTTTTTAGGATTGTGCTTCACTGGACAGAGATCTCAGATGTTGTTCCTAAGAATCCAGTGGTCACCTTTAGTTATGAGCTAAGATCTGGTTCTTTTAGTAATTTAGTGGTCATTTTACTTACCCACATCCTCGCTTGCAAAACGGACCAGTCTGCGGGCCACATAGAGAGGGTCCTCGCCCCCCTCCAGCATGCGGCCTAGCCAATACAGAGACGCATTCTCGTCTGAGCCTCTCATCGACTTATGAAATGCAGAGATACAGTTAAAATGCTCTTCACCTTTGGGAAGCACACAAAGACACATTAAAGATATTAGAAATATTAAAGATATAAAAAAGGACATTTTGTTTTCTTAGGGAGATATTTTATCATCTATTTTCATAGCAAACAATCATGGAGGAAGGGTAAGCGCTCAGACCATATAAAGCCATTATAAAGGAAAGGATAGTGCCTCGATTAAGGTCATTAGTCAAGCCGAGAGGCAGTTTCATCACACTGTGAGGCAAGGAATCCCAAACAGCTGATGTGTTATGTAACAGGACATGGTGGAACCATGGATACTCAGGGGGTGTGGTGGGGTGAATGGTGTTGCTGACAGATACTGTAACTAGGAGAAAAAGGAAATAAACTTTTGTATATCTGAATAAGCTATTATACTAAAACAATGGCTAATTGCAATACTTTGTAGGTTTATGACGTAGAGCGTATCAATCTTTAGCATCATTTTTAATGCCATTGGGGGTGTGCTCAAATTTCTGTACTGTTACTCCCTTTACAAACACATACACACACAAGCACTAAACAAACACATGGCACATCTAAGCAACGTAAACACGGGCATAAACAACTCCCAGATTATAGGCATAGTTGAGTTTTCTTTCCTCTCATATCATTAATGCGTCTCATATGAAAGGACAGTGATCTAGAGAGTAAAATGATACTGCTGTCAATCTCAAAACTTTAAGTTATTTAGAGATGGATGGTATTTGGTAAGTAAAGATATTGATGGCAGGTGTTACAAGGAGAGGACTTAAATATGTGAATTTGGGAAATATGCATCAGTTTTGTTTACATGCAGGAATATAGTTGGGAACTTCCTCAAATGCTGCCTCTTTAATAATCCTACACCATGTTTCTTGATGGTGTTGAAACCTTATCGTGTCGGAATCATTTACACATCTTTACAGACCATTTCTCACTTAAAAATATCAGGTTTTCTGTGCTTCAATCGCTCAATACACGAACACACCTTAAAAGACAAAACCTGTGAAAGTTGGAGTAAAGACAAGAGTATTTTGATGATTACAGATGACCCTGATGTGAGAGAAAGGCAGGTCCAGAGGGATAGACTGTTCAAATATGACACATAAAAACATAAAAATATGAAACAATACTATAAGTGGTAATTTTATGTACAATGAAGATCATTTTGTAGGTGCATAAGGATTACAAATTTCTCTTACGGATATAGACATGAAGGAATTCCCTAAACTGTTAATAAAGCAGGTTTTTACAATAGCATGAATCCCACGAATACCACAAAATCAAATTAAATGGAGTATATTAACACATTTTAATACATGCCAGAGTCGTAAAGCGTGTCTGCTCACCAAGGAGTAGCACACATTTTAAGGGATAACAGAAACATTATTTTTTCCACAGAGTGTCAGTGTGTCAATAATGACAGGAGAAAATGTGCGGAGGCACTTTAATAAAAATGTTCAACATAGAATCATTGGTGTTTTAAATAGGTTACTCTCGTTTTGTGAAAATTTTAACACTGAGTATATCTACATGCAAATGGGAATATTAGTGGAAAGGGCAAAAACCAGAGTATTTTGTGCGTGGAAACATAGTGAGCAACAACATATGTACATTGGGACTTACCCGCTTTGTCATAAAGAATATGGGACCTCTGAAGACCCTCCTTGACGTGTTCCTCCTTTATGAGTATATCCTGAGAATCGTCCTGTCCTGAACAGGCGGTCCGGGCCAGGTTCACCTGAGCCTGAACAGCCAGCTGCAGACTATTGAGTCCTACTCTTGCGTCACCGTCACAGAGGTAGGCTAAGGTGTCCAGAGCCTTCTGGTCAATGAAAATCTTCGGCCTAAGAAAAAGGTATCATATACGAAATAAACTGTATCAGTGTCAGTACTCCAAAATATAGTCCTGAAAGACATAACACACAGAAGATAAAATTCCCTGAATTAATAATGATAAAATGTATTTAATCTTAAACATGAATTATTGTTCTAAAGTCCAACTCGGTCAGCTTTAATCTCACTGTGTGTTTTGGAGCATCCCAAACAATACATGTGACATCAAATATTTTGATGGTATCTGTGGAGTTCATCAACACATGCCTTTTGCAGCCAACAGTCAACAGCTGCCTTACTACAACTCACTAAATTCTTCTCTGTCAACATATCAGACCAGATCAGAGCTGCAGGGATTGCTGTGGCTCCAATTGCTTTGTGTCTGGCCTGAACTGATATGATTCACTCCTCCCATATGTTATCTAACCCACTGAGCCAGGAACAGACCCGGAGATCAAGGCTCCCACAAAAACCAGGGGGTTGTGAGTTATCATGAACAGTAAAACTCAGTCATGATGTGTGTGACTGAGGGCTTGCTCCCCAGTGAAGCCCTTACTCGCATCTGAATGCTTGGTCTTGATCTTTGGGATTCGTTGGATCTCGTTCCAGGACTGTGATCCCCAGTGTGGACACAGCCCTGTCCAGGATCGAGCCCATTGCCTCCACAGAGAGCTTCTCCAGAACTAGCACCCTGCACCTGCTCAGCAGGGCAGCATTCACCTGGAAGGACGGATTTTCTGTGGTTGCCCCGATCAGAATTATCGTCCCGCACTCCACGTGAGGAAGGAAGGTGTCCTGCAGGTGAAAGACACATATTGAATGAGAGAAAAGGAGATGGAAAACATGGGAGGGAAAAAGGGAAGATAGTGAGCATCTCTACAGTAAAAATACATCAAGAGTAAGTATTTGTTTGACTTCTGTACCTGTTACGCTGTGTCTGCTATAACAGATTCTAGCCTCAATTTAAAACTGAGAATAAGTTACTATGTTCCAACTGAAAAAAAACAAAAAACTGGTGCTACTCACAATATAAGCAATATGGTTATTCTTTTAAAAACTTTAATGGGTTTGGCATTAACAATGATTTTCACAGTCTGGCGTATAATTCCCTTTAGAAGCACATTTCAAACTGTTTTTTGCAGACATTTAAATACCGGACAGAGGCTAGTTTCCTTTTGGACTTTATGCCAAATAAAACCTAGAAAACCACCACCAACAAACCATCTCTTGGCTGTAGCTTCACACCTGACAAACATGAAAGAGATGTCAGTGTCTTCTTCACCAACACTCAGCAAGAAAGCAACTGAGCCTTTTTCTTAGAATGGGAAACTATTCGGTTGACATATTTCAGAGAAAATACAAACACTAACTTGTTTACACATACTTGTTTTGTAATTTTGACGGTGGTAATTTTCTAACACTGGCTGGACACAGATTGGAGCTCATGTTTCTCAGTACTCCACCTGTTGGGATTTGTTAAAGCGGTGAATCTCGTCAATGAACAGGATGGTCTTTCTCTTGCACAGCCGCAGCTCATTCTGCGCCTGCTTTATCACGTCTCGCACATTGTTGGTGGATGCACTGGTGGCCGACAGACTGACAAAGCGGGCTGTACCCTTCCTTTTACTTGTGCTGGCAATTATGTGAGCTAGAGTGGTCTGAAATACATCAAAATACAGGCAAAACAATTTAAAACAGCAAATACAGTATTATCTCAAACATACTAAAACACATTTTCTATACACAAACTGTGAGTGTTACAATAGTTATTAGCAACTTTATGTCATCTTTAAACTTCTAGTATTCAAGCCAGTCATTTGATTTTCCAAATCGGGCAATGCACCTCTTTTTAAAAGTCCCATGAATCTTTTCTTCACAATAAATCCTTTTAACAAGCTCCAAAAATAACCCTTCAACTGTGAAATCTGAACACTGCAAGACACCTGACGGAGAGTTAAAGAGGTAAAGTGTTAAGAAAAGCATGTTGACAAAGTCTAGGTATGGCAAGCTGCTGTATGACAATCCACACAAGTGTCTAGGCATGCCTAAGACACCATTAACATGCTGTATTCGGGTCTAGCAGACAGTCGCAAGCCATAAAGTAGTAACTTATTTCTATAATATGATTTAAACGTTTAAGCTCTCATTTTTATTAAGTGTTTAAGTATAGCAGACAACTGAAGAATTAAACATGTGATGGCAAACAGCAATGTACTGTACTTGAACTATTGTGGGATGTCATTTATAGATGAGTGTTTCAGTTATGAACTACAGAAAAAGCAATGTGCAAAGACTAAATGTGGTCTATAATGATGGTATTAGACCGCCAGGATGGTGAAGTGTGAGTGAAATGTTTATAATTGTCGGCTTGCAAGTGCCACGGCGGACTAACAAATCTTACCTAGTGGTTTATGCGCAGACTGTCTATTTCAGAAAATTTCTTATTTAGGCACTGGCCAACCCCGAGTTAAACTTGGACAAGTTTTTATCAAGACTGTGAAACTATAGATATGGATAGTTTCCTGATTTATTATTTATTTTTTATGTATGAATGCAGTTGTATTGCTATATAATCACTATAATGTTTTTGTTGTTTTTTTGCAATGGGTTTTTTTGTATCCTTAATAAAGTTATCTTATTTGTAATGTCTGAAGCTATTACTACCACTGGCACAGTAGCCTGAGTACTATTGCTTATAGGATTTGTACATTGTACCTCCTATGTGCTGTGTTCATTAAATTTATTAAATTGATTGCAAAAGTTGAATTATTTAAAATGAATTACTTCCACTAACCATTCTTCCATTTGATTATCAATTTAATCAGTGGTGTCTGCTTGTTTTTGTTAAGTTTTACATAACTAGAAATTGTATTTTGCTTTTAAACTGTTCGATCAGCTGTTGTCATTTTTGTTCACACCTATATTCATTTTCTAATTTTACAGACCAAATGATCAATTAATCAAAAAAATAAATATACATTTTTTACAAAACAATCATCAGCAGATTAGTATAGTATATTAGTCAATTAATAGACAATACTGATTCAATGGTAAAGAATATGATCACTGCAGTCTCCTCTGCTCAATATTGCATTGTTATTCTAAATGAATATTCAACCTTTAGCACGAGGATGACAGGAGAGTTTATGGGCTGTTTCACTTTAATCTCCTGCTTAACATGGAAAGTGTTTATGTGCGCAGCTTTAAACTGACGTTAGCAGCCGGTTGAGTTTACACAGTTGTGATGCAGAAAATAAAGTGCACACATAATTCTGTGACTTTTCAGGTGCGAGGTTTTCAAATCAAAAATATCACAGATTGCAGATTTTTTTAATAAGGGAGGTGTCTTTTTTTCTGAAGCTTGAGAGAAAGCCAACTGACATGAAAAGAGAAGGACAATGAATTAAGGGTAGTATGTTGTTAAATACTGGAACAACTTTGGATGTTTTTGATAAACATTTGGACGTCACCCCCTAAGTAGCTTTCCAAATAAATAAATAAATAAATACATAAATAAAAACAAGAGAAGTATCCTTTAAAACTTATTATTCAACAAGTCATTATCTAGTTAAGTTTAATAAGGAAATTAATGTAAACTATTCATGATGGACTCCCATTTATACTCTTTAATCTATTCTGGTGTTGTGATTATACCAGAAGGTAATAATAAAAATCAGAGAACACTATATTTCTTAATCTAATTAGCAAAATTTCATATATACTCATTCAAATTTCAAATCACCAAAGAATAGATTAAAACCATTCTCTATACACATAAAACGAAACGGTTGTTAAGACGCTCTTGGTAGGCAGCGGATGGATACCTCCTCCTCAGAGGGGGTCATCGGCCCACCTTTCCGCATCCGGGCGGCCCCCACAGGAATTCCTCCAGTGTGTTTGGTCTCATTATCTCCGCCAAAGGCTTGTCCATGGTCAGCAGCGTCCGTGGCGACACATTAGCGTGTTTGTCCGAGACGGACGCTTCGCTCTCCGTACCTGCTGGTCCGGGTTCTGCCTCGCGAGGCAGACTCCGCTTAACCCCCTTGTTGACAGCAGCGGTGACAGTTTGTTTACTGGAAAATAAGCCGCTCCCTTCACTCGGATGTGAAACTTTACCCTTGCTGCCGGTTTGAAACAGAGAAAAGAGCGCAGGTGACGACGTGCCAGCCATGGAGGAGGAAGAGGAGCTGCCCACTCTTGTGTTGACAGCCGCAGCCAGAGCTTCCGTCTCGGCACTAATGCGAGATTTCTTCGGGGGAGGCTCGCTGTCGTGTGTCGTCGACGTACTGCTGTCGGTAACGCTCTTCAGCAGACACACGTCGAGGTGTCCGTTAATTGCCGCAGCCTCAAAGTCGTTAAAACAAACGGGACATTGCACCGCGTCCAATGTTGTGGTTGTCATCTTGTTCGCCATGTTGATTCCCGCGAAACTTTTGACCTTTAATCACGTGACCCCCCCTCGACGCCACGCGCAGACTTTAGAAAATTGTTTTTCTGCCTAAAAGTTTTGTTCAGATGCACTCCCTCCTCCTTTTTTTTTTTTTAACCAGCCGAACCATATTACATATTATAGATGAATCTTTTAAAATCGTTTTACGTAGAACTTTCATTTCACCGTACATGTGCATTCAGGTGCTGATTGGACGGTCCGACATCGAGTCATTTTTAAGGTTCCGTTTGCGTTTACTGAACAAATGTTAGCGTTAAGCAGCATAATGATGGGTACTCTGGTTAAAGTGTTGGGATTGTAAATCTTACTAACCTTTCAATCGAAACGTAACGGTACGGGTCAAAAGAATTTTATTATTTCCTATGCTTCTTGAATGCAGCGTCTTCGTCGTGACTATGAGTTCTTGCAAATGACTATATTTGAAGATGTTTAATTCTCTGGCAATCTGAAATAAAAGTGAAATATGATAGAACACCATACAATAGAACAATTCAAAGAAATAATCAAATATCAAACCAATTTATTCATTGATATGTCAGTGGCAGAGTTGGATTATCAAATGTAGAAGATCAGTTTTTATTTTTTTCAAGTTATGTCTTTTTATATACCTATTGTTGAGCTTTTAGTCTGTTTTAATTTAATGATGTACAGTTCATTGCTCTTAATATGGTATAAATGTTTGTGAACAGCTAACATGTTGTATCCTTTGGGATCAAAAAAGTATTTAGTCTGTCCAAATTAATGTTAAAACAGTTGCTATAAGCACATTTAGGATTTTCCTTTTTTTTAAAATATATCTTGGCTTCACTTCATAAATTTTAAAAGCAATCCAAAACCCTCTAGATATTGTGCACTACATGGGCCACAAACATACAATGTTATTTTACTTTGCATGCTTTAAACCACACTGAACATATCTGAATTACAATGCTTTTTTATTTTCCTTTACTGCAGTCTCTCTCTCTCTTCTTCTTTTACTTTTCTCAGATAAAACTTCAAACCAATAAAAACATACTTGAGAATTGAGCCAGGCCAGAAAAACAGCACAGAAGGACAGGGCTGGCAGCCAAGGGTCTGCCATAGGGAGAATGGCAAAGCTGAGGTCAGTTCATCAGTGTGCCAACAGTCGATACATGACCAGACTGCCATTATTCCCCAATTTGGAGAAGGTGAAAACCATGCGCTGTTTCTGGGAGATGAAGATTGAACCAGAGGTATCCATGCAGCTCGAATGAAATCCATGTTTTCTCTTTTTGAACCAGCCATTTCAGTCTTTAAGAGCACCAGCAGAGGGTGGTAAAAGCCACATTTGTTGAATTGGAGGAACAAGGCTGCTAAGTACTGGTGTATTTAACTCATTCATTCATTAATTCATTCATTTTCCACCGCTTATCCTGTTTATCAATGTAATTCTGACTAACCATACCAAACATAGTGGAAATCATGATTCACTTAATCACATGTCACAGTTGCAACTTGGGTAGTCCACTGCAAAGCAAACTGAGACTTTGTGAGTAATCAAAGATGGGTTTTGTATTTTTTCCCCTCCACTGAAGCCAAGACATTCATTTGTGCTGTGAGAGCACAGCTCCCTTTCCAGAAGTGAGCTCATTATTGTATTTGGCAGAGGCGCTGGTAAAGCCAGAGGGGGCTGGGGGAGTGTTTCCGACATGCCGTCCATAGTGTGTTTGGCCACTGTCAGTTAGACGATGCAGTCTTGCATTTCACGCCCAAAATGTGACCGTGTTAAAAAGTCATCAGCGATATCTGTCATTTATGAAACATTGTCCTCCCTATTTGTTGATTTGCATCTGCATTATATAAACAACTTTTTTTCCATAATTTATGGTCCAACCTATAGAAGTGAGTATAAAATCTTCAGTTGAGAGTGTTGAGCCCTAATGTGATGGTTGTGTGACATTTGGAGCAGTAATCCAGTAGCACAGGCTATTTATTACGCAACAACTAAGCATCAGCGTTGACAGGAAGAAGAAACCCACTGTCACTATTCTCTCAGTTTTCAATACCACTACTGTGTTGATTAGTAATTATTCATATCTTATAATGTATCCAGAGAATTTAAGTCTTGCTTTCTGTATAGAAGATGAAAGGATTAGACATAGTGAGAGCGATCTTGTCTCTCAGGCACCCTTTGCTGGCACCTGTCGCGCTTTTATTATGAGGACAAACTGCATGTCCTTTGGCTCCAAGAGCTGATTGGAGATGGGACTGAATTAGCAGAGGATAATATAGTATTAATTTTTGCGGTGGTCCGTACTTTGAGAAGGAACAAACGTCTCTTCTCTCTCACCACTTGAGACTCCTCCTCCAAAGCTCTTAGAGGGTCCTTGTCTTTAAGAACAAGAAAAGTGGCACCACAGAAGATAGATGAAGAGTAGAGTTAAAGCCATGGAGAACTTTGCAACAGGCTGGATCATTTGGTTAGTCAACAGCATGAGTCTGCTGGCCTCCTACCTCTGAGGTACATGCACGGTCATTTGACATGTTGAATCATTTTCAAACTTTTTCAAATAATTTGAAAATTAACCTTTGAGCAACCTTGATAGTTGATTTAGAATGCTTTTCATATTTTACATTTTCACTTTCTAATACATTTTATGGACAAAGATGTTGGTATTGTTGTTTTTTTTGTAGTGCGTGTGTTTTAAAAAATTTTTTTTTTTTTATGTTATATATCTGAAAGAGAGAATATGGAACACAAGCATTTTTATTAGACTTTTCTGCATTTGCTAACATCTGCATATGACGCCTTTAAGATGCCAGAGTTTGGTACTGTGAAGGAAGCTCGACATAGCCAGGCTCCCTTTGTAGGCGTTAGATGAACAGACCTGAAGCTCAAACTAGAGATTATGGGTATTATGAATGTGGTTCATGACTTTGTTAACCCAGGCTTTCTGCTTCAGCTTTTGTGCCCATAAAAGATGTTTTATGCATTGTTTGACTCTTTCTCCGCACAAAAATGAATCATTCATGTGCCACAATCTTCACTGTAGATGAACAAATTGTCATTTATGTCAATAGTTGTCCAAATAGGGAACTTTGAATAATATTAGAACAGCCTATTTTGTAACAAACAAGACAACATTGCTGCTGTTAGTAAAAGGAGGTGTGTCAGAAAGGTACATTTATCTTTATGCATGTGACTATTTTTCAGTGCACACTGTAGAGCTCCTCCCTTACAGCATATTTAAACATTACGCTTCATTTGATCTGACACCGTCCCATAATGAAGGAGAAATGAAATCACTAAGTGAAAAGATTTTTATTAACTGAATATTTTATGCGATAATTGCCATTTGATGATTTTATAAGCAGTGCCCTTTTAGCTGCAGTACCAGTGGTGTAAATTAACTGTAGCCAATCATAATTTATAAACACATCATCCAAAGAAGTCTACAGTTGCTGAGCATTCATCATTCTATGAATGCATAGATGATCCTGCGAAAAATGTGCTTTCTTAAGGGAAACAATGTTCTCTGTCAGCAACTGAATGCAGAGGTAGCTTATATTACATGACATGAAAAACATACTGTATGTATAGAATTAGCACACCTGTCTTTTCATGGCATTAAGCCCACTGTTGGTACTGTGCTTTAATATACGCTGTTTCTATTTAATTTCCTCTGCCCAGAATATCTGTCCCTCAACAGAATAACATCAAAAGTAAAATTTTGAAATGGGCCCTCCAGACCAGGTTATGCATTGACCATTAGTTACCATGGTGACCTGCCCAGGTTGAAAGAGGGTCTCGGTCGTGACACTGAAAACTCTCACTTTGGGTCATGTTGACATACAATTGCTGTACACATGTAAATTAGGGTAAGGGTAATGCGGGTAAGACAAACAAAAATGCAGTTAAAAAGTAAAAAATGAGTCCATCACAATTTTTTTTTTTTATTATTGTTATTTTTTTTCTCTGACACTACAACAGACGGTTGTATGATTGTTTCCTGAAGGCCTTTAAAGCCTTGATTAGTTACTGACATCACAGACTGTGCCAGTAGTTTTGGATTATTTTCAGATGATGGCAGCAGCTGGTGGGATTCCCTCGATAATCTCGCTGTCCTCTCAAGAATTTCCAATTAGGCACGAGAAGGCCTCACTTAAAGAGTCTTTGCTGACACATTGTTTTATATATTCTTGTTTGACACTCTGAGACTATTGATGTTATTCATAGTTTTTCTAGTACTTGATTTGTAATTGATGCTTGAGAATTTGGCTCTTAAGCTCTATAAAACACACATTGTCTGTGGGAGCAGAGGCATAGTGCTGTTGTGTTGCATTGTGGCATCATGTTTCTCTTATCAGTGGGACAATTTGGTAGCTGATAAGAATGGGTTTCCTCTTTAATCACAGTGCTATGAGAACTTTAACCTCAGTAACAAACAAGCACAACAGAGTTTTTGTCTTCTTTATTTGTCAGAGCTATTATTGAGTTCTGTACTTAATTAGCCTTATGTGACAGGCCCGCTTTCATATAATATTGTTACAATATTGTTAGTATTGTACTATAATACATGTTACCTTGCATATAATTTACTCTTATTTCTTGTCTACACTTACACTTCAGTTTCGTGTATGAAGCTGTAAGCACTTTAGCTCCCTGCCTGTTAAGCCATCCTTGTGTGGCATTATCTGCAGAAAATAAGTGCTTCCTTTTGCTCTCACTTTTCTTATGTTGTCATCCAGCTGAATGTCACATCTAATTCAATTATTTTGCCCAACATATGGTGGGTAATCCTTTCAGAAGTGATTTGATGCTAAATACTCAAGCACAAAACATGAGGTAAGGGCTTGTCGGCATTTGTGACGACAGACTTTAGGGAATCCGCATGTGAAGACACAGTAAATTTTTCGCAGTCAAGCCTGACAGGCTTGCTGTGATGTTTCTGTGCGAAAACACAGCTTGAAAATCCTGCTATTTCTGCAATTTTGGTCCAAAATCTTGATATAGTTTCTGTGATGTATCTTTACTTTACATTTGATGCAGTGTTGACAAACCATTATGGTGCACAAGAGCTTTTGTGAATATTATTTGAATTGGATTTGATTATCTAACATTTTTGGAGCATAGTGTTTCCATCAAAACCAGTTTTACTTTTTCAACATTCTAAAAACTGTTTTTACATATTTGTTTTTCATAAGACACATTAGACCTCCTTATAAATACTCACACAAATGGCAGTTATCCTCAAAGCTGAGGTACACTCTCATGTTTCCATTCCTCTCTTGACATTTAGGAGATCCACGCTGACATTTACTGTTGTAGATCCACCACTGTGTGACTAAGCTTTCTTTGCATTCCATCACTGGCCTTACCCTTTGGTTCACCCTCAATGTAAAGTGCATCTGGGAATGTATACCTGCCTCAAATAGAGGCACTGTAACTTGATAGAGCTAAAAAAAATAATTAGAAATGGCTTATTACCTAATCAATTTATTGTTAATTGTAAGTGAAAAAAGAACACCAGCTTCTTAAACATGTATATTAGCTGTAGGGCTGGGCAATACAAATGACATATATAGTTATTATGAAATGAGAATGGATCTCATCTGAGATTTTGGATATTGTTATTTCTATCAGGTACGGAGTCCGGGGGATTCAAAAAGGCAGAGGCACACAGGGAGTTTTCTGGATCAAAGTCATTTGACTAAAAATAGGTCAAAACCGGGAAATCCAACTAGATGGCTAAAGTACAATTTAAGGATTAGGCAAACTCCGTAATTGAGAGACGAAACAAGATCAAACACAAGGAACTCACAAGAAAATAAGGCAATCTGGCACAGGAGGAAAGGAACACAAGGTTTAAATACACAAGGGAGAGATAGACATTTAGACACATGTGAGACACATTAGGGAGGAGAAGCAATCACACACACCTGAGGGAGAAGACTTGGACAGGACATGGGGAATGAGCCGCACACAAAACTTCAAAGTAAAACAGGAAACACTGAATGACCCTAACAGACAGACACTTAACACTACAGGACCCTGACAATTTCATGATATGGCATGTGGCGTGTGTTCTCTGCTGCCTTTTGTTCCTTCACTATTTTTACATGCGTGAATCTGGGCTTTTAATTTGAAAGATTTTGAGAGGAGTGTCTCTTCACACTTGGCTTTAGGGCGCCAGAGTGTCATGGTTTTCTTTTACACAGATGCCATCTGCTGTCCATAATGAAAACTTAAATTGGTGAAAAAATTGACCAGACCCAAACCGAGTGTGTCCAATTCCAAATGGCATCAGTGCATATCGCTGTGCAGTCTCTCAACAGTTGAAATAAAGTTGATCTGGTAATATGTACAGATATCACATTTCACAATGTAAACGGACACGTACTTGTGGTATATGTGTATATGTATATGTGGTGACCATAGAGTGCATGTAAACCCTCTAAATACTTCCATATTTTGATCCTAATTTCTCATTCCTCTTTTAAAAAAATCCTAAATAGGCACTCAAGTTGCATAAATCTATATCTAATGGGCTCCCACATCTATTTTCACCTAATCATGGATGAATATCTTAAGAAAAAAAATGAATTGCAAGATGTGTCCACCCTTTCAGCGACCTTATCGTTAACTATGTTTTAAATTCTATATTCAAGGTTGGAATTTTCCAAAATGTATGTCCCTTTCCTTTACAATTTTTCCCCAAAATATGAATTTTTATATTATTATTATTTTAATACTGACAAACATCTGACACGGTAGACCAGTGCATAATGTGGTGGACACATAGCAGAGCACATATACTATGACACTCACCACTACAAGCAATGCATTTTTACAGGTTATTTCTTTTCTTAAATTAAATGTTTTTGATTGTTATTTTTCTATATTTCTGTGAACTACAATATTAACTTACAATCATGTAACTTCACCATTAACATTCAAATGATCGACAAGAAGTGTCATTGTGTACAAAGAATAGAATCGTTATGCACGATTAAAGCATTAGTAAGAATGAAACAAATTAATGACACTTACCACAAGAGTGTGTGTGTGTGTGTGTGTGTGTGTGTGTGTGTGTGTGTGTGTGTGTGTGTGTGTGTGTGTGTGTGTGTGTTCCATCATCAAAGAGATGATAAAATGGACAGTCCATCTGAAACACCATTTAATGGGACAAGGATGGAGCAAAATGTGTTTTAATTCTAAAAGACAAAATAAAATGA
>KV751351.1:3168321-3183739 GCA_001698575.1 Mola mola
ATTGTCTTTCTGCTTTTGTGTTATTAACAGAAAACGATGTGCAGATCACGGCGATCATCGTGTGTGCCCACAACTGATAGTTGAGGTTGGTCAGTTTTATTTCGTTATTCAAATTAGCATTTAAAAAAAACCCAAAGTAAAAAAGAAAGTTAATTAATTAAAAAAAAAAAAATATCAGTGTGTCAGTTCAACTGCTTAAGCAGTTTTCAAAACGTCCACAAGGGGGAAGCATATTTCAATTTATTCACAGGGTTATTTGGCAGGAAGAAGAGAGTTGGTACCTGCATGTTACAGCTATGTATATATTGGCTTTCTGAGGATGAATCTTTCTATTTCCATGTTATTATTTATTTATTTATTTATCTATTTTAGGGCTACGATTATGTGATGGCTCCTGTTGTGGCCACTTGGACCAACCCTGCTGTAAATGTACAGTAAATGACCTTATTTGATGTCTATCCACCGTGGCCATGGACTGAAATTCTGCCTTCCCCACAGTGTATTATTTATTTGTGTTATATAGTGGATAGTCCCACCATGCACTAGGCTGCGCAATTTATAACTGTAATGCAGAAGAAAAATAGCAAGAAATTAATCAATCTGGTAAAATGCAATAAATGTTGAAGTAATGTTGAAACTGTTGCATACGAGATCTGGTTGCTTGTGGCAGTGTTGTATCGGACTGCTTTGTAAGTTGTTTCACCCCCTTGTATGTGTAATTTCAAAAGGGTGCCAATGTCAGGATCTGGCCCGGTTGCATGTGTACGTTGTACTACTTACTTCACTTTATCCTCTCAGTGAGCCACCTTCACACACCCTTAACCAAACACACTGTGCTGTGATTATTTGCTGCTGTTTCATTTTCTATTGAAAAATAGGAACTTTATAAATGATACCTCGTACCTCAAAAGGCTACGGTATGATTTGCATGATGTCTCCTCGCTCTCCACTCAATCACAAATATTTTCTAGTTTATCCTGTTTTTTGGGCTGTAAATAAATGCTAAGCTATAGATTAAATTTCATGATTTTCTTCTATATCTTAGGGCATAAAATAACGTACATATAAACGGAAGGAAACATGTGTAGAGCTGTAGCATATGCACTTTATAATGTTATTTTTTTAAACATAGATTATACATGAAGCTAGCATAGTTCCACTGAAAAGAGTTGTGTAGTTTAATTTGTATCATCCTGCTTTGTCCATGTATTTATGTAAAAAATGCATTTGTCCCTTACATCCAGCTTTTCACCAACACAGTTTATGTCTTATCAGCTTTCTTCAGTTCATTTTCAGTCATCGTTGCATGTCTCTGTCTTTATGTATAATTAAAGCACACACTAAACGCTTAAACTTGATACACAGAAATAATTTTTTTATTTTATCTTTTTTTAATTGTACTGTAGGTTTGAGCTGTCGTGACACTCTAGATGCACATTCATGCTACTGTAGTTGCCTTTTCACAACAAAGAATAGTCTTTGTAATGCCTTCCGTGAAGGTCCACTAACTAAAAGTAAAACACAACCTACCTTATGTTACTTTCACCAATAAAATGTTGTTCAAAACACATTAATGTGGTTGTAATTTAAAGTCAGGATGAATGTTACATTAGCTGTTTTGAACATAGAGTACTAGTAAAGGAAATTGTCCTCACTGAGTTGCAACAATGTCAAATCCAGCATGTATTTGTGAAGTGTGTACACATCCATTAAAGGTGAAATTGTCTTAAATGTGAGTGTGTTTCCTTAAAGCACTGTGGTTTTAAGTTTAGTTCAGTTCAAACACACGGCAAAGACAAAGTGTGACTAAAATGTTGTTACAGTGAGCAATTTGAGAATACAGTTAAACAATTAGAAAAATAGAAATAAAGGGATGGGGAAAAACATGCTCGCATTTTCAATCAACTTTGCTGTTTTTTTCTGTAACAGTAACTGTTTTTTTGTGCAGAAAATGTCCGTTTGTGATCTCCAAATGCTCAACTTTTTTTGACACTGTACTAAACTATTTTTTGTGAGAATTTTACATTCTCACCCCAGAGTTAAACCTCAAACACACAAACGCACTGTTACTCGAGATGAAAGTACGGCTGATTCCAGGAGCCTAACAGGGCGTCTGAGGGAGTTGATGCGCGCAATACAGTTTGTTCACCTGAGAAAATAAACCGCAGGATGATGATGATGATGTCAAGGGAACGGCGCTTGGATCGTTTCGGGTAAACAAAGGGGTATCCACGGTTTAGGGTCACACAAAGGGCTGAGATGCTGAAAAACTTAAGATAAAAACAGTGATGTGACTTCATGAGAATACAGCTCAGGCTTCATCTCCACAAAGTATCCTTTAACTTTCAGCCCTCTCCATCCCCTGCATGGTAAGGTCTTGTTTTTCAGAACCTACAGGTTCTAGTCAGAGATAAATGCAGACTTTATAGGGGAGTACAATGGGAAACATGTATTTAATTATGCAGAAATACCAGAAAAGCAAACTGTACCTTCTGGTGGTACAGTTTGATTTTCTGGTATTTCTCCACCCCAGTAGTTGACAACTTTCACATCCAGTACCTCGAGCGTGTCATGACCATAAAACTGTAAGGACCAAAAAATTATTCACAGTGTTGGGTTATTTTCATTTCATTTTGATTTATACAGCCCACACTTGACAGTGACAAATGAGGTGGACGAAGGAGATTCTTTGTATGTATAAAAACCTAAAATAGAGCTTGCTGCTCCTTTTAATCTAAAAAAGTTGAGCTAAAATGGGAAACTGACGACAAACACCTACAGAACATTAGATTTTAAATATCAAAAATTATGCATAGTAAAATTGAAAAAGACAGATGAAAGAGCTACAGAGTCTGGTCAATTAAAATTTTTACCAATATAGTGTCAATTTATTTCAAAGTTATCCCATGATGGAGAGTTGGTCTTTCATTATCAATTAATTAATTAATTTATTATAAATGTGCAATTAACTACCTGTCCAGCAGTTATGTATTTATGTGAACAAGAAAAAAACTGACAGTTGGCCTATGGATTCAATGATCAGGCTAGCTCTATCCAGCTAGTGACATCATTTTTATGTTTCGGCTAGGCTACTGTACATGTATAACCATCAACTTTATATGGACATATGTAATAAATTTGTTTTATTTTGGAAAAGATTCCTCCAAAAGTAGGCCTAGATGTAGTTAAAGTAAACAATTTTATGACGTTCAGCTAAACATAAACACCCTACACACCAATTTCGCATGTTACTTTTCATCCTGATTCCCTGACAGCCTTGTTTAGTCTAATATTTGTTTATTTTCACACATCATTTAATAGGACACAAAAGGTCTCATGTCAGGAACGGTTCAGAGAGAGTTCATGCATTCTTCTATGACAAACAGTCTGAGCAGCGAGCCTGAGCCCGTTAATAGCCATTACTCCGAACATGCAAGTTGTTTGGCAGAACAGGTGATTCTGATTTCTACCAAGTATTTCTCGTCTGGCTCTAGCAGGACTTTTCAGGAGCCCGAGGGTTGGAACCCGAACACGAGCTCTCACTATATCCCTGGTTCAAGGCCCAGATTGGAACGGTGAGAAATTCAATTTAAGAGAGGGGAAAAAAAAAAAGCCTCCAAGAACTGCTCCTCCACCGCCACCCCTAAGTCTCCTCCATCCACATCTCCAGGGGCAATCTCGAGAAGCCAAACCAAAACCAGATGGACTTATTGGGCCTAAAGATAACAAATAGTGCCTGAGTTCCTGTCAGTTACAGACCACCACAGCTACGAAACTATGGGTTGAATAAAAAGCTTACCAACACATCTACCTCTTTGTCCTGTCATTAAAATATTATTGATATTGACAAATACGGTGACGGAGAATTTGGAACGTTTCTGGGGTTTGTGGTCCGATTCGGGGGTACTGGCTCCATAGTTTTGGCACTGGAAGGGGCATTTCCATACCAGGTGTAATCTCGGTTTTGGGAATGTAGGCTGTCCGCAGTGACCCGAATCTCTGGGTGGCATGCCCCCCAGTTTGTTAGCTGATACACCTACCGCCCACACACACACTCAGAAAGCACAAAGAGAGAAAAAATAAGACAAGGGTGACCCCGTAACTCCGTACAGCCTCCCTGTAGATTGACAAAAAGGTGTCCTTTGTAACAGGAGTTTCCTGTTCATAATTAAAAAATATTGGGGTGCTGCACAGAAGGGCGGAGACGGGGCCCCGGGGTTGTAGGAGGCTACGCGAAAGGCTGAGATTCCCTCCCGCTCCTCGTTTCATGTAAGAGCCCTGGAGCGAGCCCTGACGTTTGTCCAAACAAGCGGCGCTCCCTCTCTCTCCAAGGAGGTCCGGAGAGACAACTAGCCGGTTCTCAGGGCCCGGGGGCAGGTGGTTCTGATTTGCAAGGGGATACACCACGTTTATGTTCAGTTAATGGCAGTACACATGCCGTCACGTCCAGTGGTGGGAACATGCTGGGAGAGCGATCTGCTTTTAATGCCGCATGAGGTTTGCACCAATAAAAACATAATGTTCAATTATCTCTTTACGAGCATCGTTTTCAGCTTCAGCAAACCTGCTAGCTGCATTTAGCCTCTTTAGAGCTAGACATTCTCTTCAAAAACACAAGCTAACAGAGAGTAAATGTTGGAGGTCTTTCAGGAAGAGGAAAAAAACAGCGGTCCAATTATTGCTAATGTAGCTTCTGTAACGCTCTATCAGTAAACAGCTGGAAGGATATCGTTATGAGAATGTGTAGTGTCTGAGAGTGTAGATATTGTTATATGATGTGGCACACAGTATTGTTTTTTTCCTGTTCTTAAAAGCTGCATTACAGTAAAGTGCAGAGAATAGAATTATGAAATTCTCTTCAAATATTTGCCCTCACCCCTCATTAGTCAGTAAAACAACATTACTGATGATTTCTCATCAACAATCTCATTGTTGTAAAAGTTTGCTAAAGTACCAATAATGGTCCCTCTAATATTGCTGCTGCTTATGATGAAAATACTGTGATGTTTGATGTTGTTGCCCAGTCCTACTAGTTATGAGGAGCATTTGGGGAAAATTATTGTGGTATAGCCTAATGTAACTGTAAATGTAAACTGTTTCTGGAGCTGGGTGCGTATGAAAAGCATGGGGACAACAACTTGATCAGCTTCATTCACTTTAATGTCGCTTCCACCATCAGACCAGAGAAAAACACTCAGAGCGGATCATGATAACCTTCTCTCATATCATTCTGGCGATCCCACGTCACAGCACCACAGTGTACCTGTATGTGAAGGTACACCAATTAAGTATTTCCTGATATAACAAAAGAAAATAGAAAGAAGGCATATAACTATAGATAACATTTTAGCTCCCAATAAACCCAAGAAATCAAATTAAATAACAATCTGCTAGTTAAATATTCATAGAAAAAAACATTTCATCTTACACTAACAATTGTGACATTACTTGTATTTTAAGGCCGTACCACTATCCCAATAAGGAATATATATCTGATTTATAAAAAGTGTCTAATTAGTGATAGAGGGTTGAAGTAGTTCAATCCGTACACTTTGTGTTCTGCACTTTTATTCTGTGTCCCATTTTTTGAGTAACAGAAACTCATGATACGCAGGTTTTGAAGTGAAAACCGCCCTCATCCAACCCACACGCAGATTGATTTCCAGCAGCTTGCTGTGTCCAGTGTTTTCAGTCAGTGGTTTCAACAGTGATCAAATGGCCTGGCTGAAGCCTTTAATGATCTGGAGCTCCCCTGCTGCTCGGTCATCTGCTTGGCCCCATATCATCTCTAGGTTGGGCCCTACTGCTGGTTAGGCATTCCCACACTGGGGCCCTTTCCATCAGCTTCGTATTTACTCGTCCCTCTGGCTCACCCCTCGGCCCGCACGGGGTCTCTGTTCAGTCTGCCAGCCCTGCTGAGAGGGCTCTGTGGTCGAGAAAGCCACAATCCATCAGGCCTCTGTGTGTGTGTACTTGCTCTGCTCTTTTATACTTTTAGCTCTTGCTGAGGAGTCACTGGCGAAGGAACTAAATGGAGCCAAGCGCCTTGTTCAAACAGGCTGACGGAGCATGTTCTCTGCCTCTGAAGGCTGTGTGTTAATACGTGGGTGTATGAACATGCTGCTTGTGTGCATATTTTATCACTTCAGACCTGTCCAGCCAGACAGACGAACCCCTCCTTGACCCCAAACTAATCCAGCTCGGTGTACGCCTGTCATGTTTTATTGGATCCCCTTTATCTACAACCACCAACGCACACTTGCCCACACACATATGCTCGCATTACTTTCATATGTTGCAACGTGTAGGCTTCATATATATCCATGCTGTACATCTCATGGTTATGTTCTCCCATCCCACCCACAGCAACTGTCCTCCCTCCCGGTGCTCAGTGATCGATGAGCTGATCACCACTTTCACTGCAGACGGGACGGTGCTGAGGGGAAGAGACCCTCACACCTCTTTCTGTCCCCGATTCACAAAAACAGCTCCCGTGGCCAACAAAAACACGGCACAAGGCACCCAAATGGCAACCCATACAGCTGCTGCTATTGTAGCGTGAAGCGTTTCCCACGACGCTTCCCTCGTCCCCCAGCCTGAAGCTGAGAGACGAGGTTCAGGCTGAAGCAACGTGCAGAACGACTCAAGACAGTTTGTATCTGGTTAAGATGGAAAAAGGAGAGTGTCACAAAAGCAATGAGTACAATTTCTGCAAGACCATGTTTTTTTGAGAAACACGATACAACCGCAGCAACCAGACATCCTCATTTGTATTACTGTTCAGCAACATCAGTATTCAGAGGGGCTTTCATGGGGGTTTCATAGAGGGGGACTGGTAAACCATGAGTGGAATCAAAAATTTCTGACCATATCTAAGCTAAATATGCATTGCTGGTTTGGTCTTGGTTTGCCTTTAAAAAAAAAAAAAAAAGAAAGCACAAAAAAACCTACCTTCATTCGAGTCCAGTCTGCTTTTAGACAGGGGGGAAACAGGAAAAGAGTCACAGTGCTGCGGTTCATTCTTCAGGCCATATTCACTTGACCACACAAAGAGCCCATTTTGAGGGAGACATTTTATGTGTTGTGTGGCAGGCGGTGCAGGCGAAAAAGATTTACTGTGTCTGTGTCTATTCAAGACTGTTTTGGATGAGGTTCATGCTTTCACTGGTAGAAGCCGCAGGACTTATTACACGTAGGTAAGACTATCAGGTAGAAAAAGAAAAGGTGTCAATGTACAGTCATCCTTAAAATTTGTCCCATTCTGTGACATTGTACTGAACAATAAAACTGCATTTAAGAAAAGGTTTGATGGCTGATATATATATTTGCACATGTACTCTTCTTGGTCATGTATGACATTATTATTGATACATAATGTGAAACTTATTGACATTATTATGTTAACAAAGACATTTTGAATGAACCATGAGAGATAAAAAAAAAATGAATATAACTTCTTTTGTACAATAGTTTTATTTTGGCTTACAGTTTATACATACACAACATACCTAGATGACAACTAAATTACAAACTACAGGGAATACAAACAACATGTATGATAGAACTTTAAATATTTGAATGGATTTATGAGTTATTTTTTTCTTAAATTTTGATCTTAAGTTTTGTAAAATATATTAATTATCTTTTGTACAAAAAGACAATGACTATATTTCTAATACATTTTTATGAACAGTATGTGGATGGAACAGAGCTTTTTGAATATAAATTGTTAAATATTAATAAGTAAAGTAATGTCATACAGAACAAATCAATGTATTGTTGTCAAATATCTCTCATACAGTTTTCAAATTATGACAAATATTTAATTTATTGATTGGTTAAATCACATCAAATATTTGATTGGATTTTTTTTGTTTGTCTGCAGTTTTTCTTCAATCAATTTTAACTTACTGAGACTTACTTACTTACTTAATAAATGCACATTTAAATGCAGCAAATAGCTATGACACAGATCATTCCTAAATCTCAAATTTAAGACAAAATATTCAGATAGAAATTATGAATAATGCTTCAGTCTAAAATAAGTCCATACATAGGACAAAAATATGCATTGTTGTCGCTGATTGCTTGCATGCAGTGGACCTGTGTGTGTGTGTGTGTGTGTGTGTGTGTGTGTGTGCATCTAGGTTGGTGATGAGGAGGAAGTTGTACCACTGAGGTAGCACTCAAAGTGAATAACAATGGCCCACACATATCCTGTAGCTGTCAAAGCCTCGAACACTCAACACAAACACTTGGAGGGAAAAGAGGGAACTGTGGGCTCTGACTCCAGTGTTCCAGGTTTTGTGTCAGTTTTTCTAGAGACTTGTTTTCTCTCTCTCTCTCTCTCTCTCTCTCTCTCTCTCTCTCTCTCTCTTTTTGTCCTTTTTGCTGAAAGAGAGCTGGATATTTTTTGGAAACTTGTTTTCCTTGCATTGGTGTGGGAATCCGAACTGAAAGACTGTTTGTAGCCCAAGAACTGCTGACTGCAGAATACAGGACATTTTTTACCATAATAGAGCACAGAAATCAATTTTCACTCAGACCCGTCCAGAAAACGGGCTGTATGAAATGGAATTTGGTAGCACTCTTGCTGAGCAAAAGTTCACAAGCAAGCTTTTTTTTTAATTAAAATTTTTTTTTGCTCAATCATGGACCTCTCTGAGCCTGCTGCCTCAGCAGACCCCATTCCTCCTGCCTGAGAGGGAGAAGCCATCGTAACCTGCAGAGCTCACATCAGCACTCTGGTGATCGCTTTCATAGTGGAAACCAACTATCCAAAAAAATCAGCAGAAATCAGTGCAGAGTGGCTGTGCGTTGAGGCGAATGCACCTAACACCTGTATCCCCCTTTTTTTCCCCTCTCCTCTCGACCTCTCATTCTCCCCGTCTGGATGTCTGCCCCCAGAAAGAATCCCCTGAACACCTCACACACAGCTCTCCCAAACCAATAACCCCTCGTCACTCCACAACGGCAGCCTTCTCCCAGAGAATTCAGTGTCCTGCCAGGAAACGTTTTAGGAAAGTCGTTCAATAGCTGCAAGCGCTGCTTGGCCAGCACAGTTTGCAGTGACGGGTCGCTGACAGACTGACCTAAGCAGAACTACTTTCACTGCCCAAAATTGCACAAGCGCTTTCTTTTTACATTCACAAGCACTTTCTGTCACTGAGTTCAGCAATGTAAAGGGGACCACCCATGCAAAAATAGATGTCGTGGAAGAGCTTGCTGTGGTTGCTGTTGTGGCAGGCTGCAGTTCTCTGGACAATACTGCTGACTGGGACGGGGTGAACAGTGCAGGCTGCTCACCAGCAGAGGGTGAACGAAGCTTTGGAAAGATTCTCAGGGCATCAGAAGGCCAACGTGAGCCCCCCTCCTTTTTCACAGAGTGTCAAAAATAACATCTCCCGTTACATTCATGGGTATAGGGGAAATCTAAGTAGTATGGTATGTAAAGCTTCTGCCAGCCAGAGCTGAGACGAAACGTAATGATCAAATCAGCAGGAGGAATATGCTCTTATTCAGTGTCTGTGAAACTTTTCGCCACAGTTTGAGACAAATGCCTTTTCTTTTTCTTCATGGTTCTTATGGCTTTTCATGGAGTAGCCTTATAATAAGAGATCACCTGGTCACACAATGCACCAGCATCACGATATATTTTAAGGCCTGGCCACATATAATCATACTGTACCTTCATTCTCCTGCCTGGTCTGCAGCATAAAAAGATCCCCACCACTAAGCCACCATCAGCACCACTCCCCACCCACTGCAGCACCTCTCTCTGCGTTCCCATGGTGAGGGCTGCGACCGGCCAATCTGAGGCGGCCGCCAGGGCCTTGGTGGTCTGGAGAGTCTCCGAGGTGGCACGGCCGCAGGGCTGCGGAGAGTAAACAGGACACTGGGGGATGGAGGGATGGAGGAAGAGGGATAGAGGGATGAGAATGTGGAGTCAGCAGCCTCTCCACCCTGCCCGGGGAAGAGGAAAGCCTGTAAAGCCTGCAGATTCAGAGCTCACACAAACAGTGGACTGCCCTGAGACTCAGCTCAGAGGAAAAGGCCCCGGCCGGACTGAGGGGGCCGTCAAATAACTGCCGAATTAATCGTCCTGAAAGCCAAACAAGACTTTTTCCACCACAAAAACTACATCTGAGGTTTTTTTTTGTTTTTTTTTTTGAAAACAGATGTTTCTTTTAATAAAATTAATTGGGACATTTCAGCAACAGAAAAAAAATGTATTTATTTGCTTCACCTACAAACCTTCCTGTTTGCTGCAGTGGTGGAATATAATTTGAACTCAATTACTGCACTTACGTGCAAATTTGAGGTAGTTATATTTCAAATTAACTGATAATTACGCATTAAAAATCAAAACTGAAGTAGTTTGGGCCCATAGAGCATCATTGTGTGATTGTCTTAATATTTGTATTCCAAATTGGGACAATGAGTAGTTTTGACCCAGTTTTAGTTACTATTATTCTTATTTTACAATTTGACAAATTGTGAAATTTCTGGGGTCAAACTTTATGTTTAACATTGCATCAAAATAACCTTATTGTAATTTGTGTAAATAAGACATCAGTAATGTAAAAATAACTCAAAATGACTGAATATTGCTGGATAAAGTTGGATTGCTCCAGTTCAGTACATTGACCTAAATTTCAGTTCTGTTCACAGTATGTTGTTTACACATAAGCGCCTTAATAATTCAATACCCTAAAATCAACAGGGGCCAATTTCCTGCATGGACTATTTTTAATTCTTGATATCTAAGTCAATTTAACCACAACTACAGCTTTTCATTTTTGTCTTTTCCTGGATCTGAATACTCCCTCCATGACTGACAACCAAAAGATGTCATGAGTTACGATTAAAAGTTCAGACCTTAAGGGGTGAATTAGACAACAAAATGTCTTCCAAATGGAGGCTTAAAGATAATTCCAAAAGAAGTGTGGAATTCAGTGCTGCCTGAGTCTTAAGGGGCCGTGAAATGAGTAGCCAATATCCACATGTTAAACACACTGCCTGTTTCCAATAATATTACCCTCGCGGGTGATGACAGGTTGAAAAGTGATTTACCTGAGCAGGCTTTTATTACAAATCTTTCTTACACCATTCCCTCTGCTACTTAAGGAATCAGACTCGCTGCATTGTTGAACTGAAACTCAGAACTAACTGCTGCAGATGACTTCCAACTGTTTTTGACTCTCGTGATAAAGACAGATGAGGCGAGGTCTCACAGAGGATTTGCATTTGGCACCACAATAATTAGCTTTCTTCGCAGGAAAGATGGATGTTAAAATTGGATTTTTTGCTAACACTCTCTGTTAAAAGTTATCTGGAGACAAAAATGGTGAAATCAACCAGAAATGCAAAAAACCCCAAAAAACATTGGCTTTAAGAGCTAGCCATGACAGCAAATTGTGTCTTCTCAAATGAACTGTCCTTTGAGAAATAATTTTATTTTTTTTTTTTCCGCCAGTGGCTTTTTCGCGGCTTTTACATTATTTTCTTTTAGAATCCACATCCAAAGCAGTGTACTTAGTCCATGTTTTCTTAGATTCAGAACCAGTCATCTGGGTTTTGTCTGTATTTAATGTGCCAAGCAGGGAAGGCACAGATTGAGGCTGTTCTACCAGGAAATATAGGTATCTAATACATCTACTCCCCACTTGTATTTTGACAGCAATGGCAGGTCTGGTGAACTAATGGCATGCTTCTCTTTCTGCTGGCTGGGTGTGTGTGTGTGTGTGTGTGTGTGTGTGTGTGTGTGTGAGAGAGAGAGAGAGGAAGCCACAATCCTAATAGGCAGCTGGTTAAAAGAGAGGCACACATAAGCTACCGCACTGGATGCTCCCAGAAGAAGAAGAAGAAGAAGAAGCAGACGTTCGCCACGTAACACATACAGTCTCTTGAATTAGGAGACTTTTATATGATGCATTTTATGTGAGAGGTTAAAATGGGGCAAAAGATCCACAGATAATCTGAATTTGATCGTATTTCACACGGACATGTGCTTCCTCTTTCCTGGATTACTGAGGCATGTAATAAAACACACACTGTTTGACTTGCATTCACTGAACCATAGAGCCCATAGAAATTAAGTTGATGCGAATGAATTTGATATCTAAGAAAGGGAATGAAGCGGCCAGGCAGGTGAAAGGCTGAAAGGACTATGTTTCCTGTAAATGTTTTGTGTCAAGGCAGCATCACAGTATTTGAATAAAGCTGTGATCTGAATAATAAAGGGAAGATCTGTGTATTTTGGGACTCTGTCTTTAATAAATAAGGATGCCTGAAAGAAATTCAAAGGACTGAAGGAAAGACTTGCAAAACTGGAAAATTATTTTGCACTGGTCATGGAGTTTAAGGGAAAAAAAATTAAATCGTGGCTCAAAAGATCTCCAGTGATGCTTATCTGTAAAAGAAATCCATCTGCTTTTTAGAATTACAAGAAACAGTTGATAGAAGGGACTTTAATAAACTTAATGGAATCAAGCTTCATTAAAAACAGGAATCAGACTATTAATTTGATGAAACGCGGCCTGCTTGTGGAGCTTGGGGGTTGGAAGCATTAAGAGGGGTTACTTGTAGGTGACTCAAACAACGCGAGCAAATCAAAAACAGACATTAAAGGACAGAATTACTATTATTTTATCAAAATGCAATAATGTGACTTTTGAGACCCTGATTGTAATAATTATTCAACTCTTAGGGCTCTATATGTGGACATATGGAATTCAGGTGTCTCGCATAGGTAGTTTATGATAATTAATGCTCCCTGCAACCATGTGGGGAGGCAATAAAAGGAATAAAAACCAGCTGTTTGTCATAAGAGAATGAGCAGAATCCAAAGCATACTTGATCTGAGAGTCCATGAATTACTTTTCTCTTGTGTGTGTGGCCTCTTGTGTGCTGGAGTGCAGAGCATGAAATGCCTCTAAATTGGCTGTGTTTGCCCTCAGAGGAGCGCTCTTTTTAGATCATATCCTAATCCCTCAGAGAGGCTGTCCACGGGGTCATTGCTTATTCAATTAGTCTGAAGCCACGGCTCTAAACATGTTGGGGCGAAAAAGAGTGTGAGAAAGTGCGGAGATAGAGGATGGTGGTCTGTGTGTGTGTGTGTGTGTGTGTGTGTGTGTGTGTGGGTGTGTGTTGGAGACAGTCTTGTGGGGTTGAACCCTTTTACATTAACTATTTAGACACAAATGCAGATGAGGTCTCCTGCCAGAGGGTGGCGCCTGTATGACATCTCACAGGCCGGTGTTAATGACTTTGGGGGTTTGATAAAAGGGGACAAGACAGGCTGTGCCCCATTCCAGAGGGGTCATCACTAAGCCTAAAGCCTGGAGCGCAAACCCTGAGGCAGCTGTTCAGTTACCTGAAGCCCCAACAGTCACCAGTATTAAAATTCAATCCCTTGCAAAGTCATCAAGTTCCCCTTCCATATCAAAAATGTGAAGTAAGTGAACGGCGAATTTGTTAAAGCGAGTTGTAACGTATACAGCTAAATTAGTGAAAGCCTATTAATACGGTTTAGTGAAATGTTGATGGATAAAAAAAAAAAACAACCCCAGTGAAGCATTTTGAATATCATAATGATATTCTACTAACAATTTATACACAAACATTTAAGTATCAGTCCAAACTGAGCTCTGCAGCAGTTACACGCAGGGGCAACTATCTGTATAGACTAATTCCAAAGTTATAAAAATACTTAAATTATATTTATCACGATGTAATTGCAATGCTATCAACATGATTCAAACCCAAAAATGTGTTTGCTGCAGCACCAAATGAGGAAAAATGAATCCTGAGCTGCAGTGAGACGTACCAGGGCAGTTCTGCCTCCGAGAGCGCCGCTGGTTCAGTGTGAGATGAATGGACAGGCTGCTTGCTGCCTCGATGACAAAAAACGTAATGATAACATTTTTGAGTCAGCGCAGGCTGTGACCACATGAAAGACCACAGCAGGTGGAGACAATAAACATCAACCACCTCTTAGGAAGTGGAAATAGTAGCAAACATTTTAAATGACTATATGCAGAAATGTAAACAATCATCTTATCTACTACTGCTGTGGGATACTTTGGTATGAACTTCATTTCAAAATAAATGACAGTGAGAATTAGAATCACTTCATTCATAATCAGCACTAACAAAGATTCTTTGTGCTAGGCACTGGTTTAGTGACTTGGCTGAGATCAGGAACAGTTGAGAATATCAACACCTGTAAGTTATCATTCATTGTGCCCAATCAGCTGGTAAATTCTAAAAAAATATATATACATACCATACATTAAATATTCTTATATTCCCGTCTTTTCACGTCCTCAAGAGAAAAAGGGAATATTCCTGCGTTATGGTGGTCCAATAGACATTGACACTTGGACTAAACAAGGTGGAAGTGATGACAGGAGCTGTGGAATCCGAGTGAGGAGCGCTCAGCCTGCCAACACTGCTTGTCACTCTGGAGGTTTACTGGTTGTGACATAAAGTGCCACGTGTACAGCTACATCCCCATCAAATCCTCGCCTGACCACCCTTTTACTTGTAACTATACCAGTTTGCACTGCCTCATGCAGACCTTTGGCGTTTTACTGAAGAAGCACGGCATTAAGTTGGATTGTTTTTTTTGGTTTTTATTTTCAAGTCAAATGCTTAAAATAATATGCACGTATACTTTTCAAACCACAGACGGATGAGAAAAATTCAGTTTCAGTTTTATCTCACAGGTATCACCTCATTTATGTTTAGCTTAGCGTGGACAAGAAGCAGGGGGTAATATTTTGCACAGTTAGGCGGCACAGTGGTGCAGTGGTTAGTACCGTCCCCTCACAGCCAGAAGGTCCTGGGTTTGAGTTTGTATGTTCTCCCTGTGCCTGCGTGGGTTCTCTCCGGGTACTCCGGCTTCCCCCCACAGTCCAAAAACGTACAAACAGGGGGTTAAGTTAATTGGTTACTCTAAATTGCCCGTAAGTGAATGTGAGTGTGAATAGTTGCTTGTCTCCATATGTCAGTCCTGCGAACTGACACCTTGTCCAGGGTGTACCCCGCCTTCGCCCGATGATGCTGGGATGGACTCCGGCTCCCCCCTGGACCCTTAATGGGATAAGGTAATTAGGCTCAATGATTCAGAAAGCACAGCAGTTGTCTGAAAGCAGGGATGTTCTCACGATATCACAATATCCACGGTAACTTTGATATTAAAAAATATTTTTAATTAATATTGTGTTTATAATGCACATATGATGATCATATTAAAAATCCACCGCGTACATCGTTTGTTTGAGTTCATCCAGTTGGCTTTCATCTGTGATTGAGTGTAATTTTCATTTGTGTGTGTGTGTATTTAACAGTAATGATTACAGACTCTCTCTACACTTACATTTTGGATGGAAAAAAAAAGACACGAAGCACAATG
>KV751351.1:3199570-3213903 GCA_001698575.1 Mola mola
CTTCTAAGAAGGTGCTGAGTTGCATTTAATACAATTACAAATGTTCAACCTTCAGCTTCAGCTTTATTTGTACCTTTTCGGCAACGCACAAAAAAGACATTGAAAACATCCATCCATTTTCCACCGCCTATCCTGTTAGGGGTCGCGGGGGGGCTGGAGCCTATCTCAGCATCTTCAAGCGAAGGACACCCTGGACAAGTCGCCAGTTCATCACAGGGCTGACATATAGACAGAAACCACCATCCACACCTAAGGGCAATTTCGAGCGATCAATTAACCTAACCCTCAGTTTGCATGTTTTTGGACTGTGGGAGGAAGCCGGAGTGACTGGAGAGAACCGACACAGACACAGGGAGAACATGCAAACTCCACACAGAAACGCCCTGACCCGGAATTGAACCCAGGACCTTCTTGCTGTGAGGTGACAGCGCTAACCACTGCACCACTGTGCCGCCGTCTTCATTAGATGGTTTCATGAAAGGATAGGCCAGTTCTGTTCCACCCCAGATGGGACCTGAACCCACAATCCCTGGCTTAGGAGGCGAGTGCCTTATCCATTAGGCGTATGAAAGACAAAATTTAAAACACATTTAACAAGCTAATGGGGTAAGGGGCAATGAATATTATGTTTATCTGGTGCATCATCCAAATATCAGCTAAAATAGGAATAATAAAAAACAAAACAAAACAAAACTTTGAGATACTATGCTAATGGTATAGAGTATATTTTGCAATCAGACCATGATTATTTGTGACTCTATGTGATTCCATATTGACTAACTCTCTGTTTCACAATCAGATTAATAACAGATCGGTTATTACTGGTTAATTACAGAGTTACACTTAAACTCAGACCATCCAACCGGCACTTATTCATTTATTTATTTTAACCTTTATTTAACCAGAAAAAACGACCCACTAAGATTTAAAATCTCAACAATTAATGCGACACGTTAGGTTGTCCTGAAACATGCCCAGAATATAATAACCACAGTGCGTTAAAGGAAAATGTCATTAAGGAATCTAGGTGGCAGAAATAAAGTGAAACAATCTCAGTTGTTTTCACATAGTTCTATTGAATACCTTGTTAAGTGGGCTTTTGAGCTTTGTGACCCTGCAGGGTGGGTGAAACGACCACCACTGAAGGCAGTGATGTCAATATTTCTACCTGGAAAAATCCTCTTTCTCTTCTTTCCACTAACCCCGATACCTGGCAAGCTGAGTGTCTGCAGGAAGGAGAGAGATTCACCAGTGACTCATTAAAAGCCATTAGGGAGCAGTGCACAGACAGGATGCGGGCAGTGAATAGAGGAAAGCAGGGCAGGGCTGAGGACACTGTTACTCTCTAACCCCCCTCCCTCCTCTGCTGTCTCGTCACACACTCTCACACAGTGTTATCTTCTCCACACAGCACTTCCTATGGCCCCACATGTATTCCAACAAGCCCCTGCACTTAGCTCTGCCAACTCATGTCTCACACCCCTCTGACCTGAGTGTGTGATGAACAGACCCGACGATAACACATTCTTCACTCCACTGCTTTCACTATCTCTTTGTCTGACACCTTATCTCTCACTCGCTCCCTTTGTTTGTACATCTCTTTGCCCTTTCTCACCTCGGGCTCTCCGTCTCTTTCGATAGTTGCAATCCTTTTGGCACAATGCGTACATTGATGGACCGGAAAAGCCTCTCTGAAAGCACAGGGAGCTCCAGTACATGGACTGGTGTACTGTCTGGGGCCTGCGGGTCACAGAGTCATTGTTTTTTTTTAAAAAGAGGTCTGCCAGGTTGGGACTGTTGCGTCAAACAGAAGCTTCACGTGAATGTGACCTGGGCCCTGCAGGGTGGAGGCACCATTTTCAGTCAAATCGAATAGCCCAAAGTGATGAAAAGATCAGGAGTGTCTTCCTTTAACATCATCACACTGCTGTACTTTTTAAAATCTCATCTTTGGACCACATACACACTCTGTGATCTCACTGATGTGTTTGTCAAGAAAAAGTAGTAATGTGAGGAATTCCCACCAATCAGAAACTCATCAACAGAAGAGGTGTTTCTGTTGGGCAGGAAAAAGCCACCACAAATGAGATCAAGTGCGTAGTGTCGAGCTTGCACTTTTACCTTTTAAAGCTCCCATGAAACTGCTAGCTGAGCTCTATTGGCCGCTGCTTTTAAAAGTATTTCCTGTAAAACAAGGAAGCCAGGGATGAACCACTTACACCCACTTTACGGCCCCATTCAGCAAGGGGTTCCATGAACTGATGATGAATCTAAATATCTTGACTTCACTGCTGATCTTGAGATGTTTTCTGTCCATCTTCCAATGACAGACGCAAAATTATTGTAGGGTTTAAAATGTGTGTATTTGTGTATTTTTAAGCACAAATAGAGAAAATACACAGTAAGGTGACATAGTATAAGCAGTGAGAAGGTCCACACCAGGAAGGTGGAAGTTAGGCTGGTGGATGGGCCATGGGAAATTTGTGTCATGTGTGAAACCAAAAACTAATATACGTCCGTAACTTTTACTCCTGGAATGTTTTTGTGTATGTGTACATGATTAAACTGAATTTTACTTAGACTAGATGTAGGTTAACTACGACAACAATGGTTGCATGACTTTCTTTCTTTGACTAATTTCCTCCATGTGTGAATTGATAAAATAAATACAGATGGTGTGAAATGACAAAAAATTTAAAATGGGTAAAATTAGAAACAATGTGTATTTGAAATTGCCATTTTATACGTATGCCATCCCATGGGATCTCACTGACTCTGGAAAAATTGTGCAACATTCAACTTGCTCGACTGTGATATGGAAACTTCCACTACATCACTGAACTATTTGCATAGTTAGATTTTGTTGTGTACAATGAGGAAAAATTAGGTGATATTCTTTGTTATCATGTCAAATTAACTTTTTGGGGGTTTAAATAGCACGCAAAAAAATCTATTTAATGAAGAGAATTTTTAGTATGATTAAAAAAGTGTGGAGGGTATTTTTAACTATTGAGAGTAGAATTAAGAGCACATCGCCATGGAAAAATATGGGTTATGTCCAGCCTTTCCTCAAATATTCACAATTTCCCTTTGGATTTCACAGCACATCCCTCAAACTGTAGCTCAGACATTCTTGTTTTCGTTTGGTGACATCAGGAGGGTGCACCTCTCCTGCATCTGAAAGCTCATTTTGCTCTGCATGCATGCACCAGTACCATAGTTCTCTGCATACATGTGCAGTTGGGTTGTAACCTTGGAAACATGTCTCTGAATGTATCAGACAAGCTTAACAGTCAGTCAGTTTCAAAACATAAACAGCGATCTCCGGCAGAAACATGATGTTCTGTAGGTGCTACAGTGCAATCAAAGAATGTATCTTTAATGCGCTCCCCAGGAGAGCACGCAGACTAATCACCATGTCACTTATATAAAGAAACACCTTGCATTGTCTTCACTTTCCAGGTCGTTTTCTCCGTCAAACACATGATTGCATTGACTCGCTGACATGCTATAGAACACAAACCCATACTTTCAATATTTAGAACCGCAAAGTTAGACTCAAGTCACTTGACACCATTGACCCTGTCTTATTTGGACACTCTTTTGTTACACTTTACTCATGACTCCGAGTTTGCAGTCACACTGGCAGCGTTTGGACAAAAAAGGCTGGCTGTGGTTAGTAGTGGAACAGCTGAGCTGTCCCTTGCCAAAGACAAATATAAATATAGCAGTGTCATTATCTGCAGCAGTTAACCAGGATCATTTTACTCTGCCGCTAGCACGTGCTGCTTCCAGGTGTTGCCATAGCAAGTAATCCTGTTTTTTCAACTGTGCTGCTCTCGCTGACAGAGGGTTCAGTTCGCAGGGTTTAGGAAAATCAAATGGACGGCAATTACAGGGTTTTGACGAGCCAAACTCCGAGCCACCGTGGTGGGTTGATGTTGATTGCTTGGACACAAGAGCTTATCTTATCTTATCTTGTGTTACTGTTAGGCAGGTGCTTGAGTGGCTAATACATAATATTGTCCGGCTAAAAAGTAAAATATTCTATGTTTATAGTATGGTGATCATCATATTTTATATTATGAACTCTGGCCGGACCATTAGCAGCATGAATTATTTCTTCATTGCCTACCAATACAGGCTTGACGACATACCATCCTTATATGACTGAGAAATCAAGGATTTTTTCAAAACCTAATAATTAGCTTCTTTGGTTAGATGCAAGTTGGATACATAGTTTCATTTCAACTCAAAGGATCTTTAAAACTGTAAATAAAGTAACATAAAGTGCACAGAACGGTTAGGCAGCTCAAAAGCAAACAAAAAAAACAACAAAAACAAATTGCAATTTCTATTACGGCCTACATCATGGCGCTTGCTGGAGGTTACTTTACTGCTCGCCTTAATCTGGGGTGCATATCAACAGATTTTATTGGATGTTGCATGTACACATTTGGTCGAACAACGTGCACTGAAATAACGTGCACATTCTTTCCTCCAAGTTCTTGTGTACTTTTTCCAACAGCTAAGAAATTTTCTCTTCCGCCCATATTTTCAGAAGGCATCTTTGCTCTTTGTACCTCCATGTTTGTCCCCTGCTGCTCTTATTTTTAGTCACATATTCTCCTTCTGCCACCAAAAACAGGAAATGAAGTGCGATTGTTTACTTGCAGTGATAATATCAGAAGCGCTGACACTTTTCTGCAGTACGTTGCAAATTTTTCTATATTGTTGAAGCAGATTTGTAAGTTTTATGCGACACTGCTCTTAACAATTTGGTGGGATCCATTGGCTGAAGATTCTGGCGCGTGGACAGTACACTTGCAGTGACAGGTGTGGATGAGATTCACACCAGTGATGATCTGCTCCAGAGTTAACCTGCGAAAAGTCGGAGACCGGCTCTTTGCGGTGGACCTACAGTCCAATCGTTTAGTTCCCACCACAGGTTTCCGACAGCATTCGCACCAACCCAACCACCCATCGGTGGTAAACGCTCCAGGGTTCAGTTCAGCTGGGCTAAACAAACCTGGTAGGAACATGACCTTAAATTCTGAAAACACAACAGAACTTGGTATCACTGACTAGAAAGAAGAAATGTATCAGAAAATCGCATTAAAAAAATCATTAATTTGGTTTGTTGGTAGGTACAAAACACAGTGAATAACTGTCAATGATCCTGTTCAGTAAAGGCTGCAGCAGTTTATTAGATACAAAGACAATCTTGTGAAAGGGGTGACCGACTCAGGACTTCATGGCTAGAAAATAAAGACACCATCTCACTGCGGTTACCCCAATCGTCTCAATATGTGATAAGTTTGTCTCCTGCTATTGTCTCATTTCCTGTTCTTAAAATAAGAGACCATGTTTTCCTTTCATCCATTACTTATATGGCAACCGCTAACGACTGGACGCGGATAGTCAGTCCAAAACTATTTGTCAAATGACTAAATCATTGCAATATGTTGCCCCGTTGGTCTGTTTTCAATGTTTGGTGGTCTGGGAAATGTTGTCACATGCTCAGACAACATTCCTCGCTACTACTGTATCAGCCCTTACTGGCACATCAGTTTCAAGTTGAGCAAACTGTCCGTTTCGGATGGGTGGCAAGGCTGGTTCGACTCAATATTCTACCTTCTCATCTTCCGTGCTGGTGATGGCCTAACTGCAAAGAATCTCCCTCCGGGGGAATACTTCAATCTGTTTGTGGTTTGCAGCTGGATGCAGGTGATGGAGCTCTGCTTGCAGCCTGGGAGAAAGCTGTGTGAGCGGGACTGAGTGCATATGAGGCCAACTGGTTCTCTTCAATACTTAAAATGTTATTGTAAGCCTAAAGAGTGGTAATTAATGAACTTGTGTTTGCAATCTGCAAAATACACTGCAATATGAGACAAAAAGTCAAATCAAAAGGAGCTAAAAAAAAAAAAAAGTGTAACTTATTCTTGCATTATGAACATTCAAATGACCATGGGGTCCTAAATGAGCAAAACAAACTGTAGATTGTCTGTAATCTGTTTCCTGGGATGCTTTGAGTCGGTCTGTTCATTTGGAAGGAAATCCATTTGCTAATTGATTGGTGCATATTTTGAAACAAAGCTGATGATTGGTTTACTCATAGCCTGATTGCTATTTATGTTACAGTTTGAACTGCTTCCTGTTTGGCTATAAAGTCATGCAAAACAGAGGCTCGCTCTCTGAAAACTCCTCTGCAGAGATTTAATCAGGATCAAGAATTTTTTTTTTTTTAATACCGCCTGCTAAAGAGTCAATCAAATTATTTATTTCAAGGAAGTCTGGCCACTCAGCATTTTATCTTTAATTATGTTTATGTTAGAAGTATGTTCCAGGGAGGTTATAATGTTACATGAAAGGAAACAGGCGGTACTTTTAATGCATGAAGGCTTTGTGTTGTTGCATGTGCTGAAACATCAGAATTGTTTAATAAAAGGCCCCTTGCAGAATCACACAGTAATCCCAGAGCATTACTCAGCACATTGTGCAGGTCCACCCTCAGACCAGGTCCTGACATGCTTTTTCGGCAGGCAGACAGATGGCAGCAGAGAGCCACGAGGCCACAGTAGCTGATGGCCCAGGGTGCAACACAATTAAAATGTATGTGTCTTTTATTTCAATGCCAGATTCATCTTTGTGTCACTATTCAGGACGCCCAGATTTCAGAGGGGAGCAAAGCTACTTCAGTGACTCCAGTAGTGACAGGAGGACTCCGGGGTGAGGTGTTGAGGATTCTGGCCTGCATGGGACAATACGGTACAGCTGGTTTCATATCTTTTGTATGCAAAAATCTCCCGTATATTTTTCTGCAGAGAGAGAATAGAGCCAGGGTACATGGCAAAAGGGTAAAAACCTCTAAATGTTGGAGGCAGGGGAAAAGGGAAATGGTAAAGAAAGACATAAGTTTTGTAAATTTCTGAACAAAGCGCCTATAAATCACCCCATCTTGTTTCTTTGTCCGTGTGCGTCTCGCCCACACAGCAAATGTTTTGAGAAGATTCTTGTGTGGTGTCAGCATTTTGGCACAGGGGAGTGATTTAAGGGGGCATGGCGTGCTTGTCGTACCCTCGAGCCTGACTGTTCCAGTCTGCCCTCAGAGTGTGTGCAAACAAATAAAGTGCCTGGGCCTTTTTTTAATTAGCTCCAAGGCAGAGATTGACAGCTTGTAGTGGCAGAGATAGCACAGTAACCAGCTATTACTCTAAATATTTGGTACGTTGCACAGTTAAGACTATAAGCGTGGGATCTTTGGAGGAACATTAGTGGGTGGAAAATTAAAAACAAGTCAAAATAGAGTTGTTGTTAACATGTAATATAGGTTATTAGCAATTCAAAAGACTCTGTATATATAACATTTCATGTCAGTCCTTTAATTAAATTGTATTTTTTTACCCCACATTTTTAGTTTTTCATGGTAATAAAAATTGGTGTGATGTTTCTTTGAGTATAATAACCTGTATTATTGCCAATTTTAACAGAATTTCTTGTCATACAGCGAACCTACTCAAGGACCCCAGAAATAATGCTGATGTTGACCTTCACAGTATAAAAATCATCCAAAACCACAGACTTTTAACTAGAGGAGAGAGCGCACTACAGTTGTACATTCAATAAAATAAAATGAAATAAACTGCAATAAAATAAATCAATAAAATAAATCTCTTTAAAGCACTCTTTAAAATAGGCTGTTATAAAAGGGCTCGATAGGTTCAAACTTAATTACCTCAAAAAAGAATCAATTATTAATATTTACATTGGAACAGGAATCACAGACTTTGTTGAACAAATTTCAGCTTTTGATCTTCGGTTCAGTCCCAGTAATTGCTGTTGTCATTGCAGCAGTGTAATCCATGGTTAAAGTACATCTTCACCGATTCATAGAGGTTTATTACGCTGTCAGTTTTGGCACCACTTCACAGGAAACTCAACGCATATGAAGAGTAGAAACTCCGTGACAAGTGTTACATATCAAATGTCTGCTCTTTGGAAATCCTGCACACAGTGAACAAAACATTACTCCCTGAAATTATCAATGACAATAAGGCGTTACACCATGCCTTCTTACTATTTGTTTTAGGAAAGAAGTCATCATTCACTGTGTCTTGATGTTACTGAACAAGTAACAACATGCTGAATAATTGGCATCTTTTATCGCTAGTGTGGGGTTTAAACTGTTTTTTCAAGCAGGGTGGATGACATTTTCAAGTGTTAAATGGTGTGTTTTTTATTCGGCTTTAATGATGATGAGCCCACATTTGAAATATCAGCTAATGACCCTATTTTGATTTTGTGTGTGTGTGTGTGTGTGTGTGTGTGTGCATGGCCATTAAAGTACAGTGCAACCGTCTGAGGCCGAATCTGAAGCTGATGGGCCTTGTGTTTATTTAATGCCAAGTAAATGACTGGTTCCGGACCATCAGCTTCCTTTTGTTCCTTAAATGTAATTATCAAGGGATTGCTTTCCTGCAGAGGTGTTTGACATCTCTGTCTTCATGATACCCTGATTCTTGATGCAATGTAAAGAAGTAACTTTTTGTTGCCTCATAATATTCAAAAATTTGATGCAGATGTTTTTTCATCATATAGAACATATACAAACGGCATATATGTATTATGATTTATGAAAACAAATTTAACATAAAGTTAGACATAAGTCTAACATAAACCTGAACATAAGCGTCATCAGTTATAATCATGAAACCACAACGATAAATTGACAATTAAGGGCAAGAAACTATGCACTACACTTCAGACACCACAGAAAGCTAATTTCCGTACAGGGTGTCAAATGTTGAAAATGAATAAAACCCTGATATTGGGTTGCTGTAAAACAAAATTTACATCAACAACAATCTCTCACTCTCTTGACATAACTGGTATGTGGTTTGCACATTAAACCAAAATTACCACTCTCTGTGTATTAAAAATACATTGAAATATAATGTGTTTTGCGTCAAATGTTTATCTAAGAACAATAAAATAAATAAATTATCCAAATAAATTTTACTATAACTTCCTCGAGGCCAACTCAAACGTTTAATTTGTTGGTTTTTTTGCATTCAAATTCCCTTTGGCTTTTCATTTTGTTTTATTCAGTGAAGAAAAAATAATTGGCATAAATCACAAACATTTAGGTTAAACATATGTGTAGGCAGTCCATACAGTTGATCAATTAAGTGTTTATCCTGCCACTTCACTGCTGTCGTTTGTGTGCAAACCAAATGATCAGGATGTGCCTGCAGGCCTGCAGCAAAAAGGATTGATCAGAAAACCATCACTGTTCAGTTATCTGAACTCTGATTTTTTTTGAGGAAACAACACATAGTGCGATGTATAAATATATGTAACATAAATGAGGTTTTAAGCTATTTAGATAATTTCACCTTAACAGCACACTATACGTGAAAGCAAAACAATTACATTTTAACCAGTCAAATTTGATAATTAAAAAAAAACAAAAAAACAGATGTGTTGTGATGTTATTTATAGACATGAAAAGACAAAAAGACAGAAAAGACAGAAAATGAAAAGACAGGCAAGTAGTTTAAGCTTTATTCTGTTGGCTATAAAATTAATGACCACAATATGTGAAGAAGAATTAAGTGAAGAATTAGAACAGATGGAAAATCTGATTTTTAAAGCTGTTTCATGTCCTGACTGAAACATTTTTTGCATTTTCATACCTATACAATACGTATTGTATAGGTATAGATATATAGATAAATTAATGATTGAATCAATGTAACCAATAATTTTTTGTGGAATATAGAATATAGCTACAATAATAGATTGATTTTGATAAGGCCCTGAAAAAATTTTGTATCTATATTTGCAATCTGTCTGGCATAGAAAATCAAAATAACATTTGATGCAAGTTACTGAGCAAAATGAATGAAGATATCTGATAAACAGAACCCTTAAAAATATTTTTAAACTCAGTTTTAGACGTTAAACATCTCCCAGACAGTGCAAGCAGATATTTCTGCAAGTTTATTTAGTCTGCCGTTCATCCTCAAAGCTTCCTCCCTTGTTCTGCAGAGCATGACTGGGAAAGAAAAACTCATCACGGTTAAAGGAAAAAAACAATCAAATTCAATTATTTTCTATCACTGAGGAGTCACAAATCCCAAACAAAAATACCCCAGTAGCAGCAGCGATGAATGTTGATTGAATGTTAATAAATGTTTATGATATAATAATCATCATTGTGTTCAGAGATGATTAATACAATAGCAAAATGTATAGTGAAAAATGCTCTAATTCATACGTGTGTGAAAACAATATAAAGATTTTTGTACAAAAATTCTGATTCACATTTTATGTCGTCTTTAGATGCTGGAACATGTTTAAATTGTCCAAACAGTAGTGACATTGTGTGTTGTGTGCAAGCCTTTTAATTCCTAAAATGTAAATTTTTCAGTGTAAATTAAGAGATCATGAAGGTAAATAAATGTGTATTTCCTGAACTTGGTGGGTCTGTGTGTGTGCACATGTGTTTGTTTCAATGCATGTCAGTATGAATCAGAGAAAACTGAAAGTAAAACGGCGTCAAACGGGGCCGGCAGGGTTGATTTTACGAGTGTGGTAATGAAGCATCTCTGATGCAGACAGACTAAACAGAGACTGTGTAGGGCTCGCACACACCCACACACACATACGGACACATATGCCTCTCTTCAGCTCTGTCCTGTTCCAGCCTTCATGGGACGTCATGCAAGTCCGAAGAAAAAATAATACAAAGGAAAACTGATGAATAAGTGACATAAATAACAACATACAAAGAAACAGTCAAGTGCATTGTATTTATGTAGCCCGAAACATTATTTTTCTAAGTTAAAAATTAAATAAAATCATTTTAAAAGAAAAAAACAATGAAATATGATATATGATACATGTCACTGTTACAGATTAGATTGGAAAAGGTTCAGAAAATTAAGAAATTAATCAAATTATGAATGTAGCAAATCAAAATAACAACATTAGATTTTTTTTTTCCCAGTAAGCAGCGCGTTGGAAAAAAGCAGTGGTGAGCACAGCTGAAAATGGGGAGCTCGTCATAAACAACAATTCTTCTCAGGTTTGAAAGATAATCTCCCCTCTTTCGCCTCTGACACTTTCTTGCTTCGTTTCTCCGTGGCCGCGACAGACGTGAGTGTTTTCTGTGCAGTAATGGTCAGGTGACTTTGGGAACATGTACTGCGCTTGGCGACATGGGAGATTGGCCTTGGATCGGGCCCTTTACTCCACCCCTCTCCTGCTCTGTTTTGACTAGCATGCCAGCTCTGTGACTAGCAGCAAAGCGCTGACACCCCTGGAGTGGATTCTGAGCATACCAAGGAAGAGATGCCTTTGAAAGGACAGATGTTGCTGGTCTTAACCAACCTCCTACCCAAACTGCTGCCCTCCTTCCATTGTATATTTGCCTTTGCTCTATAAATAACTGGCTGGTAACTCACAGAAAAATGCAACTGATGTGCGGCTTGCCTCCAGGCCTCTAATCTCTGAGAGTGAAAGAGACTTTGAAAAAGAGGCAACTCTGAGGGAAAGCTGGTTGATACAGTCATGGTAAATGGATTTGGGCAAGAGGGGGGACGTAGCGAAACACACCCATTTTTGTCCACATAAGGACAAGTCTAGAAGTCTGGACTGGCTCAGTTGTCTTATGTAACAGCAGCTTGTAGCCCTGGCAGATGAGGCGCGATGGGCTCGAGCCAGTTCAGCCACATTATCCAAAAATATCCTGGCCATATTCACATAGGGAGCACGCGCTGATTAGATGCACTGCTTAAAATTTCACAATTGAAAATGAGCGCTTGCGCTCAGTCTTGATGTCAGTGGCGAAGGATAAATGATCCAAAAAATGTCTTGCAAAATCCGAATTTATTTCAAATTCTCGCATTTAGTGGTATCTAAATTTGTCTTTTTTTTTTAAAACAACAGTTTTTTTTCACCATTTCTGAGCCCGTGGAGTGTTCTGCTCTCTTGCTGTGGTCGCCGGGATGAATGGGTGATTGTTCGAGGGTCCTTATGACGACTCCCTCGGGGCCCATCAATTCACCAAGGCTCCTGGAACATCAGGTCATGGCTAACCAGGCTCTGAAGCTGCAGCCTGGTCTCGCTGCTCTGTCTTTGCCACAGTTGCAGCTCGGGACCTCCAGGGCGCACAGCTGGGTCCCTTAAAAACAGGCCAGCTGAAATGGTTTTCGAAACACTGCATCTCCTCTTACCCTGCCCTCTCTCCCAGCTCGCTCCGACACAGTGCAGATATCAGATACTGTGTTTTTTACTTGATATGTTCATCTCTGCCTGCCAAAGCCCCTGGAAACAATATTAAAGTCTGCGTTCCATATTTTTTAACCAAAAAAGCCTCTTCAGTTAAAGAGTTTGTCCATTTTCCCCTTCAGCGCTGCCATTGTAATGTATCAATTACAGCTGACCACCAGTCAGGTGGGTCTGCAGGACATTTTAGAGCACACAGGGGCAACCAGCTCGCTCAGCGCCTCCAGCCGGCCCCCAGACTTCAGTCCCAGGCCCCACTGAGGCCTTGTCCCAGGCAGGGCAGAGAGACACCTGGCCAAACCGCAGAAACACTTCCAGCTGCAGACTGCCTGATGCTCACCACGGAGAGAATCCAGGCCAAAGGTGGAGGCGCTCACCAAGAGCTACCACATTACCATATACATTTCTCTGGATTTCATGTTTATTCTAAAAGCAGTGCCGAGCATTTATCAATAAAGATTTTGTGCAAACCTTTACGTCAAAATGTTTGTCACAATAAAAGCCAAATCCCCAAATTGGAAAAAAACGCGGAGCAGAACAACTTATTAAACTCTTCAAAGCAAAAGTGGGAGAGAGGCAGATAGAACAACAGCTCCCTTTTCTCTCTGTCCAGATGACATGAAAGAGCACATTATGTCTGAGATTAGAAGCAATTACACTGGGAGTGCGCTTTAAGACCTTTGTTTGCCAACATGACAGGAGGGAGCAGGGCTGTAATTTGATGAGGGGGCAGCGTGAGTGAGAAACTCAGCATGGCGGGCTCCCAGCGGAGAGCAGCAGAGAGAAGCCTTTGTCTGCAGCGTGGGCACAGCAGCAGTTGGCAGAAAAGTAGAGAATATTTCTGCCGGGATTAATTAGCAGAGGTTGTCAGATTTGTTGCATTGCTACTGTGACTTTACAGCCCACCCAAAGGAAACTTTCATCTTTCCCTTTTGTTCCAGCTCCAACCTATTGTTTCGACATTTATATGAATTCCAATGGCACCGTTGAGTCGGTTCAGTCAAATATCACAAATACAGTAAACATACGATTCAGGCGGAACCTGCGGTCAGGCATTCAAGATGTGACATCTCCTCTATCCCGGCCCGGCGCATTGTTTGGACAGGACAGGAAACGAGCTGCTTGTTCCAGCCCGAGCTGCAGAATGGAGCAGATCTTTATTTGAGGGAAGTCATTCCGTTGATATATAACACACCAAAGCCAATAAGTTTCCTTCCCCCACACTTTCCTGGTACTATCCCCTTCAAAAGCCCCATGGCCCTTTATGCCGGGCTCACATGTACACACAGGATCAGAAGCAAAACAAACAGAGGTCATTTAAGTATCACCCAAGCTGCCTCCTGTTTGATTGGAGGAGCTACTGTTCATTTACACGCTCAGGCCCCTGAACCGTGGACACTGACCAAACTGAAGTACAACTTTCTACTGCTGCATAAGTTTGCATCAAAAAGGTCATGCTGAATGTTGGCAGTGAATATCAGTCCTATTCCTGTTTTCTTATATTTTGACGGAATAATTATTGATTTTTTGACAGTAAAGTTTTTACTTTTTGCTGACAAAATTAAACAATGATTCTCATATTTAAATGGAAAATCGTTTGTAGGAAAAATTGTAAATTGTAGGAAAATGTATTCATATCACTTGAAGTAAGGTAATAAAGAGTGTATGCGTTATGTGTGCCTCGGTGAATCTAACTTCTAACTAATACAGTAAAAACGCAAAGGCAACAGTATACAAAGACGGTAAAGTGCAAGTTGTTTTCAGTTGTCGTCGTTGTTTGAAATTGTTGCCACAAATGTAAAAATGTAGTAAAATACAAAAAAAAAAAGGAAACAGAAATAATGCCATTGACCTCCATTCTTTCAGAATTAGCGGTGAAACTCAAGCCTCGTCTTGGCACCAACCGTTATTGGTATGACACCGTTGGAAACAATACTCAGTCATGTCCTGTTCTCCTGAAGCACATTTTCCCATAAGGCTGTGTGAAAGGAGGAAGAGGACCACCTATTAAAGTGAAATCTTAGGAGTGATGGATGGGAGCT
>KV751351.1:3213929-3230917 GCA_001698575.1 Mola mola
ACCTCCCATGCTGACTGACTGCAAAATTTGACTGATGCAATCCTCTAAAGCACTTTAAACTTTTGCCTGTTTTTCCTCAAATCTTTTGACTTTCATCTAACATTGTTCCGGCTGAATAATATGCGACATCAAGCGGTTGTTAATACTTAAAACTTTACGGCTGACGGCTGCAGGGGAGCAGTAGCTATTTGGGCTGTTTTTATGATTTTTTTCTTAGATCAAAGCAAGCGATGCTTCAAGGTACAATACAGTATGTGCTGGGCAGATGAATTGACAATCCCCTGACCGCTTGCCAAGCCAATTTCCAACTGTGTCAGACATGTTTCAGTGAAGTCATGAAGAGCTTTCAGTGTTTCCATAATTCTCTGATGATATCTGGGTTAGAGCGGTACAGATTTTCGCATTGCTGTAGCGCACTCTCATGATTGATGGCTGACTGAGATTAGCCATTCAGGTGTGTGATGCTAAAATGTGTTATGCTACCATAACATTGAGCTGCGAGCCTCACGCAGAGATAAGAAGCAATGGACGCCTTTCTTATTCTATTGCGATTTCATTTTCAGACTTTAAGCTTTCAGTCCAAGCAAATGTTGACAATATGACTTGGACCCAACCAGGGGAGGAATTTTACAATATTTTATTTCTTTATTTCTTCTACATAAACGCCGGTACTTCTCTAGAACTATACTGACTTTAATGTGTGAAAACACATGTTTAAGTCGTTGTCCTATGAAAACGAACATGTTTTCAGCTTTGCGACACTGGATCAATAGGGTTTAAATGCTTTATTTAGCTTAAGAGGTATATAGTACTAAGAGGTAATTTACATGAAATTTAATTTCTATAAACTGAGAAATCAACCATTTGGAAAAATGTGCTGTCCTGCTAAAGATAGAATGTTTTTCACTACATTTTACTACAGAAAAATCACTGAATGCTATGAGTGTGAGCAAACGATACCAAACAAACAAAGCACAATTCCACTTGTACCTACAAAATATTACAGCCTTCTCCACTGTGGTCAGAGGGCTGGAAAGGTACATATAATATGCAATTATAAACATATTACCACACTATAACACATAAAGCAACTGTTTTCTGTTGCAGGCTTGGTACACTTTTAATATGTCGAAAGAAAAAAGTTAAAACAATTTCTCACTTTGCAAAAGAAATGCACTCAAACATACATGCAATCAATTAAATATGGTCAAAATGCATCAGGAGCCAAATCATCAAACTAATAAATTCCAGGATGTTGAGGTCAACTTGTTCCCTCTCTGTGAGTAAATTTCATCCCGTGGTCCCATTTCAGGACAATAAATTCACAGAGAGGCAAATGGAGAGGCTGCAGCACTTGTGGTTTAACGCCTGATGTGTGGACGAATTACTGCTGTAGTAGTTTGCCTTTAACTGTCAGGAAATGACCCATAATCTGCAAGCGTTTCACTGCTCGAGCATTCCTGTGAAATGACACAAGTTGAGGTAGATTAGGGGTTGGGTAATTAGCTCATTAGTCAACATAAACACATGGCATGGCTCCCCCGTTTCCACACCCTGCCCCCCCCCGGCTCAACGCCCACAGCTGGTGGCGAAAGTAGGTTCACACAAATGCATGCACACACACACACACATGGCACCCAGACCAATCTATCATTAATCCAATTCTTCCCCGCTTTCCCCACCCCTGTCTTCATCATCTCCTCTGTTCTGCTCTGCTCCAGACAAGCCACTCTTTCATAATGTAGCCCTGGGGGCTGAGGGCCAGCCACTTTTCACCAGCACCTCGCAGCTTATCAGAGCACTTTATCAGCCTGAGGGAGAGAGATGTGGGTTAAAGCTCAGAAAACCAGCAGGCTGTCAGCAAACAAGTATTTGTAAGCTGGGGTTCAGAAACATGCGCCTTCTGACAAAAAGAAAAGCTTCAGGGGGTCGTGTGTGTTTCAGTGTGTGTGCGTGTGTGTGTTAGAACACAGAAAATCCTTTGTGCGCTGAGGTGAGCTGGTCACATAGCCGCTCCTGTTGCTCAGGGGACAGGGAACCTGGGACAGCCCTTCACACCTCCTAAAGGCAGCAAGAGGGCCTAGTTTTCTCCTCCACTTCAGTTTGAGACCCTCTGTTCACCCTGTGCCTCTCACCCATAGAGATCAGCAAATAATGTGCTCTTTCATAATCACAAACCATATGAAATACTCTGCAGACTCTCTCATGTGTGAAACTTTACTGAAGCATTTCAATTTCATTTCGGCTCCGCGGCTTTGATTACAAAAAACACTGAGTTTCAACCTATTAGCACCTTAAATTTCGGTCAGAGGCAACTTTTCATCGCAGAACAAGACTGGTTGTGTACACCCCAGCGGAAAGAGGGGGTCAGTTTGATGGCACTTCATGATTAATATGAATGAGCATTTGTGCGGTTTTTTGCTTGCTTGTGGCGAGCTGGATTTGTCCACGTTTGGTCATGTGACGCCTGTCCACATCTGGTGTGGACGGGTTGTCGGGCGACAGAAAATACTGCACAAGAGATCCATCAGCGAGGGTTTGCTACCGATTTAAAAACAGGTAAATTCAGGAAGGGGTTTTGTTTACATTGAGCAGCTTCATAGGCAGATAACCTGGCTGATGGATCCATCCATCATCACCCTGGGGAGACAGTGCTCACAGCCATGGATCACACTTCATTTTCCGGCTAATTTAGAGGGGGAAAAAACACCGAGACCTCCACTCAGTTCAGCAGTTAGCTGCAGCGTGTGTGCGACTGACTGCGTTGGCGTGTATGTGTGTGACTCAGGTTGTGCAACTAAAAATTTACCTTCAGGTGCAATGATTCGTCTGGGTTTCCAGAAGTCACTCATGTGTGGAGCTTCAACATGCGGAGGCAAAGTTAACTCCTCTGCATGTGTTGTATGCCATTATTAAAGAGATGGAAGGTGTGGGAAGGCAAACCAATGCTGCCATTGTGCATGATAGTTACTCCCATGTTGGTTTTAGCAGTGTTTGTCTGTGCATGTTTGAGTTTTAGTTAAAGCCATTCCAAGTCCCTCTCTTCATCAGTGACTGCGCCGAACATGTTGTGTTTTTGTTGACACAGAATCTGGCTTATGTTTGGTGCACGTAAAACATTTTCTGAAAGGAGAATTGGAAATTGCTAATACATTATTATGGCAAGATGTGGGATACATTGAAGTGAAGTGGGACAAATTCTTTTAAGAAAGTGTGTAAATACTGAAGATCCATTTTTTTTTTTTTTTTTTTTTTTTTGTAGGTATAATATGTAACGTAGCTGATGGTTGAGTTTTACTCCTGGGCCATCAAATATGGATTGTACGAGTTTTGCTGTTGGTAGCTACCAACCCAAAGCATTGAAGGAGAATTCCCAAATGCTATTTTTCTCAACACTGAGGGTTTAAAATTTCACTAAATACCTGATCCTTTGAAAATTACTCGAGTTCAGTCACTAGCACCAATTAGCTTGACAGGGCTATATAATGTAATACAACGCCCTTGGAACAATCAAAAACATCAGAGATAAGTTGCTTTTTTTTTGCCCACTAAAAATTTGTCACTTAAATCTTTTGGTAACATGGGTTAGATACCTACAGTGTCTTGTCTTGTCTCTCTTTTAAACATCGAGAATAGCAGAAAAGAGTACCCATTCTGCAATTTTTTTGACTGTGGCTGTGGAGCTCTGTCAGGAAGCAGAAACATTTCTTTTTTTTTTTTTTTTTGCAGTATTTTTCACTCTTATTATTAGCAAAAGTACAGAAGACAATTTGTGTGTAGTTAGTGGTGGTAGAAGTAATTTATTTCTAGCGGTCTAGTGCATATTGTAGTTGCATCACCTTGTCAAGGTAAACGTTGATAGGAACTGAACTCCATAATGGAACTCCTCTAAACTGTTCTATAATATATATTTTTAATTATTATCACTTAAGATTTGTAAAACTTCATAATATTTTTATAGATGTATATCTATAATGTATATCTTGGTTCTGGGCTGACATTTTAATTCAGCCCAGACACAAACTTTTTTATTTTTAAAACAATTAAAACTTAGTTTTTACAGTGTGGGTAAAGTCAGTGCCAGAGACGCTACACAGATTGCATGCAAAATTCAGGTTTCACGCATACAAAGATAACGAAACCTGAACTCTTGATCCTCCCTGGAATTACGACTGAATTTATGGGACAATTATAATGACTGAATGTCGCTGATACGCTTGCTTTCTCTGCTTTCTCTTCTCATTTCAATCCCATCAATATTGATATTAATAGCCAGAGTAAGAACAACAAACAGACTGTGGGGGATGTTTCCACTGACAATGATTGGTGAGGAAAAAGTGCCACACCTTGCTCCTTGGCAGCAGGCCATGGCCTTATCAAGCTTGATGGATTACATTGACACTCTAGCTATCTTAATGACTCTGTCTATCTACCCATCTCCCCTCTCTTTCCTCTCCCTCTTTCCCAGCCCTTGGCCTTGCTCCTGCATCCTCCCACAGTTCAAAGATCCTCAGATGAGTTCATGCACACCCAAATTTACTGTCATTGTGTGTGTTGTTCTAGGTGGGTGTAGGTTTATTGCCGAGCGCCCTTGCAACTGGCAGTGAAAGATGATTTAAGGACATATGAAGTTATCTTTGATTGACAGCAGCGGCGGGTGACTCACAACGTCCATGTCATGTTGTCTGAGAAACCAATATTATCCAAATAAAAACACACCTGCCATAACTTGAAACACACAATGCCGGAAAAAGATGCGTAAAACAAGCCAGGGAAACATCCATTTTAAAAATATTAATTAAAACATAGTGCCATGTTTTCTTAATGACTAAAGGTGGCGGTGCTGAAGTGTCTGCAGTGTGTGGAAATTAGGCGTGTTGTCATGACAGAAGGATAAACAGATGCTGGGGAGTGAATAAGGATCTCGCTGTCTGACCTGGTGAGCAGCTGGCATCCTGGAGGCTCATTTCCTGGTTTTTAAAAGGCGTCCTTCCTTCTTTGACTCCAGTTTCCTCTATTCTGTAACAACCATTGTGCAACGCATTACTTCACAGGTTCTCTCAGTCTATATTCGAAGGTGCTTCAAGTGGCCCTTGGACTGCGGCTTTAATTTGCTCTAGACAAATGGCCTTTAACTGCAGCCGTTTTCCCCACCTGTTCCGGAGACACAACGCCGTCAGGGTGAAAACACTGGGTGGGGGGCAGTCATTGACCATGTTCTAGAGGACAAATCTCAGATTTGGTCATCCATCAGGGAAGACCTATGTCCTTGTTAGCCTGGTTTGTTGATGTTTATTCTTTTTTTTTTTTTTTGCTCCTTCACATGGATGATGACTCACTGATAAAAGACCAAGACTGTTATTTTTGAGGAAGCAAATGTTGTTTTACTGATTGTCACAAGGGCAAACATGTTGCTCCAACTGAAAAAAAATCCATGCCAGCAAGAACAAGTTAGCATGTGGGGGCAATTACTCACATATTTATTAAGCAACGCAAGGAGATTTTCATCAACAGTGCAACAACATAGTATGACTACCTCACAGAAAATGCCTTGTTTGAAGATATACTATGTTTATTTGTGGAAAATCTTTGTTCAGACTTGTCGAATGCGGATTTGCCACAACACAGGTATATAGTTATATCCCCGGAATTTAGTGCTGTGTTTTGGATATTCTTTTTTTTTTTGTACAAGGGTAGATATTCATGAGATCTGAACCTGAGTAGTATTTTTTTTTAGCATTTTCTGACATCAGGATTGAACAGCAGGTGCCGTTTTTTGTAACAGCATGTACTCTTTACAGCCATATTTCATTCCCTATGTTTCCAGTCATCAACAAATCAAATGAAATGCAAATCAATCAGGTGATCATTTCCTGCCATGCTGCTGTCCCTGTCAAAGCAGCTGTTTTTCTGTGTACATCAGGTAGTCAACTGAAATGTTGCACAGGTTGATTAGAATTTGAAATTATACTGTAATTCATAACCTATAAACATTTATGTCTTTACCCATTAATTGTATTAGCACAGAGTACTAGCACTAGTATACATTACTAATTTTGTATATTTTACAGTGTACCATGAAATTTCTTGTCTAATCACAGTCATTATTGGAAATCAAGATGAATGTTTGTGAAAGTTAAAGCGGGGCTTATTCTACTGTCTTAATATTTCCACCCACAGCTAAACCTCAGTTCCAAGTCTACCATTGGTTGTCTCAGATGAACACCAATTATGCACAACACTGGACCGAAATAAAGGCTGGTGCACTTTGCTAGGAGGAGCATTTGTTTTTTCTTCCCTCTCAACGTCAGAGTGGGTAACCGGTGTGCGGTCCAGGCATTCTGGTCGTAATAGTAGCTCAGGGTTCCGGGAACTCCGGGATAAAAAGTGAAAAAAACAAGGTGGTGAGGTTTTCTGGGTAATAAATCCATCTTTCACTATTGGGATGCAAGAGAACGCAGGAGCATTTCTCCCTCTCTTCATCTCTCCTACTTTTTCTATCTATCTCTCTCCCTTTTTTCCCCCTGTTTTTTTTTATTCTGGCAGGTTCCGCAGCCTCCCGTCCATGGAAAGCATACTCTGCACATTCTGCAGACAAAGGTCTTCAGGGAGGAAATAGAAAGGAAATTGTGCAGAAAGTGGAAAAAAAAAAAAAAAAAATCTGTCTCTTTTTCTTTCCCTTTCTGTGGCTCACTTTACACAAAGAACAATTGTTTTGTTTTTTTTAATTGTTTTTTTCAAATTCACTTTTAATCACTTGTATTGACCGCTCAAATTAAGAAATTGCTAAAACAAAATGCAGGTATTAATGCAGAACTCACACTAGAAAGTACTTGGAGATCATTCTGTTACTTTTCAAACTACCAATCATTTACATGAATTGTAATTCTCGGTTTTCAGTACAAAATTGCATAAGCTCTCACTGCCATCATCTGTCCTCCTTTACTTTTCTCACAAACGAAGAAAATATACTACATTCGTTCATTTTGTCTTCATGCACATCTGAACTTTAAATGAAAAACAATATGTATTCACCAAGGCAACATGTCTGAGCTGCCACCAACTGGAGTAACATAGAAGGCAAATATGAACTTTAGACACCAGGCATGTGTGTGTGCTCTGATGTGGTCCGTGTGTGTATTTCTGTGCATCAGTGTTCCGTTTTGTTGTAGCAAGGTGTTTTGGTGGGGTTGAGGAGATTTCACAGGGGAGTTAATTCGAGCCCAGCGGTCACAAATTTTCACAACTACCGTCGACCAGATACTGTTACCTCTATGTGACGTGTGGTGCTGTCTCTATGAAAAGCGGACAGTAGTTGCCCAGGTAACATCCAGAGCAAACCAAGGTTGTTTCTACTGTCTGTTCAGAAATATAATTTCAATTATTTCACCGAACATTTTGCACATTTCGTTATCTAATCACAATCAATGTATTAACAGTAAGAGAAAACCACTGTTCAGTGGAAAACACTATTTAGATTTAGACACAGTTTAAGACATCCGGCCCTCACTCTGTTCATGATAAATAATAAAGCAAATGCATCTGCCAATAATTCCAAGATCAAACTATAAAAAGGACAATCTTGAATTAAAAACTGTTGTGGGGATTTCAGAAAAGATGATTCACGCTTTGTCTGTTGTATACATATGTGCCACAGTCAAGGGAAGAACAATTTTCATTGTCTTTGGTTGTTACCTGGAAGGCAAATTGAAAGCCAGTAGCACTGTGAGTCTGAGAGAGCTCTATGAAGTTAAAAATGTTGTCAGCCTGGATCAAGGGTTAATAAAGCAAAGACAGACGGGAAAAGACTTCAAAGAACCTTCTAAGTAGATTTGGCCGTAGGGAGCCATGCCACAAAAGACCATGTTTGGGATTGAATGAAAAGAAACATGTCACCGGAGGGAAATGTGGTCAAGCATGTTGAATGTATCAAAAGAGTATAACTGATAAATAAAAGGAGGATGGAAGGGTTGTAAACTTCACAGCCTGAGCTGAGGAGGGAAGAGACCCCTGCAGTCTGTGATTATTTAAACACAAAGCCTATTCCAGTTTGTGTAGGCGTCTGCATCCGAATGACAAATTTACACAAACACACTGTGCACTGTTACAGTAACTGAATCACATGTGACAATGCACCAAATACACACTGTTGATGCAAACTGATGATGTAGGTAACAGAAATCGTTAATTTCCATTAAATTTAGATTAGAGCCTTCAAATTACAGCTTCAGCTACAGCTCCAGATTATTTAGCGTACAGATATATACACAAAAAAAATAGGCAAGTTCGAGAGCAGAAGACCAGGTAGTAAAAGAAAAATTAATCAATAGTTCTTAAATTGACAACATCAGACCGTAAACGTTTTTCGCGAAGAGTTCTTCTCTATGCCATATTGCACACTGGAGGCCTGATAAACCAACCTGGTCTCATCAAAGGTGTACGAATGACATGCAAATGCTTTAAGAGATTTTGAGTCACAATGCAGTTTTTGATTTTCTTTTTCTTTTTGTCAATGCTATCCACTTTAATCCTGTCACAAGTCATTGTGTTCCAATTACAGTTGGGTTTGTTATTGGTTTAAACAACACAGGACTTTCACCCATGAGACTAGTGTTCAGGCCCTTGTAAAAGGTCAATGTTGACCTTTTTTAATTTACATAACCTATTTAATGTATGTCACGTTTGTAATTTAATGTATTTAACTTTATGTAATTACTTTCTTTTCCTGAACCTATCCAAGTAGTTTCGTTGGTAAAACACAACCAAACTATGACAGTTCCACAATATTAACCACATTTTTAAACATTATGAGGGCCCCATGATGAAAGTCCCCAAACTTCAGCTTTTCTTTTTTATTTCCAAATCTCATAAAAGTCAATGACACGTGAAATGCATAAAATGTATGACATAACATGAAGTACGATGTTAGCATCACAGGAGGACATAAGGGCTCACATACCCTTTGCGATGCACAAGGTCTATATTACTTTGGTTAAGTTTAGGCGATAAAACCCCAACTTGGTTAGGTTCAGGAAATGACTGGGTTCAAACAAGGTGCAAACCCCAATCTCCTCCGTGTACATCATGTGTTAGAGACTCTCGATTTAATCCCAACCAATATTGACTTCAACCTGTCACAGCACTGTCTCTCTTTGGAATTGTCTTAAAAGGAATGCAGACGACTTTAAACTGCTTGTTTAAAGTATTTTTTTTAATACTTCTGACTTTAGATGGTTGTTCTGAACTTAAATCTGTTGGTGTTATAAGCATCAGTCATCAATCTCAATATACAATCCAAGTATAGCATCACCAGTATAAAAAACATCTTTATCCACTTTTAAACATAGTTCTTAATTTCCTAAATGAAACCTTTTAGATTTTGCCTCATTCACTCCATGATCAAAGGGGAAAACTTGATTGGATGATTGTTTCAAGGGAGGTTTTTCTTCCTTACTTTTGACTATTCTGGCCAAATGTAAACATCTACACCAAATGTCCTGTAACAGGCAGTCGAGGATTAATCCGCATCTTGTGCCTTGACTTTGTTTGGTCTGACAGCCCTGGTAATGGAGCGTATGAATGATCCAGATTCCATTACAGGTAGAAAAGTTGAGGCCAAGAGCCTTTCAGAAACCCCAGCTGATTACAACAAAGGATACAATACCACTGCTGGTTCACTAAAATAAACAAGTATGGCACTGAAACACATCAGTAGTAATAAAATTGTGGGGTAGACTTGAAGGGCACATAATTTTCCATCTTCAAAGCCCAAAAGAGAGTCGGTCTATGATAAGGTGACAAACAGAGTTTTCCATGTTAACAACAAGGCTATTCATCTTTTAGAATGTGAGCAAATCTGGGGTCTGTGGTTGAATATTCAAGAAGAGGTGGAGTTAAGAGTGGTAATAGAATTTGAGAGGGAGAGGCTGTGGGCTCTCTGGCTGGTACCTGATTACCGACAAATGGGGCAGCTGGGGCCTACAGTACTGTGGGGGTAGGAGGAAGTTCCTGGGTTGTCAAATACTGACGCTTTGGGTTGGTTGGCTACAGACCCAGTCAGCATCTAATGATCTGGGTAACTCATAAGCTTGACAACCTGGAATGAGACTCAAAAATCAACTAAATAACACATTGCCCATTAAAGGGACAAATCCTTCTTTACTTTTTGAGACTAAATTCCTCTTGGCTAGAAGAACTTAGTATTTCTCTAGGACGTCCATGACATATAAGGTGTTCAAGACAACAAGGTGGAATGCTAATTGCGTTGAAGGGAAGAGTTCACTCTTTAACCTCTACATATCCCTCTTGTACCATTATCTGCAGTTGGCTCTTGCAGGTGCCCCACCATCTGCCTCTAACAGTTTGTCAGCTCATTAATCCAGCTGTAGCAGAAGAACCCTGTTTGTCTCCCCTTGAGTGATGGGCCCTGACAGTCAGAACGAATAAGCAAGCTGTTAAGAGACGATCAAGGATTTTCTTTCTTCCTTATCCAACCTCAACACATTACTCACCTCTCCCGGCCAAGTTTAAATACATGACTCAACATTGTGACAGCTGTGATGAACCATGTATCTTCCTCTGTACCTTTCTCTTTTGCCTTTCTTTTTTTGTCAGTTTCATTCCCTCTGCTTTTTCAGTGTGTTTTTTACACACTCCAGCTGTAGACCCATTTTAAGGGCAGTGATTTTAACAAGACAATAAAAAAGGGAAAAAAAAGTTCTATTTGGTTTCTCTAGTGTGTCTTTGGTAATCTGATTTAGTAGTTTTAGCACATTTCCAGATCAACAGAAAAACTATTTCCAAAATAGCCTGTGCTTCCTTACATATGGATTCTTTTGCGGGAATTGCAGAAGTCTGTAAACACAACAGTGGCATTATCACCTCATAAAAATTATATGGTACAGGTGTTAGCGAAACGTTGAACAGTAGTGCCATTTAAAACAATTAGCCACAACATTAAAACTACCTGCCTACCATTGTAATTGTTCCTTTAATGGCACAAAAATAACTCTGAGCTGTCAGGTCATGGACAGGGGACCTCTGAAATTTGCCTCTGGCACCTCCTACCAGGATATTGGCAGTGCATCTTTTGGGTCTACCATCCATGGTAGAGATCTAAGGAGTTTTGAGGTCAGGTCAAAGCCTTGGGCTCTTTGTGTTGTTCCTCAAACCACTCCTGAATGATATATGTGGTCTGGAGGGGCACGTTATCCCTTTACAACTTGAAGTGGCACTGCCATGATGGGTCATAGACTCTATATATGAGAGCTCCCCTGGTGGCTGCCTCCAGTACACATCAATAGCCCTCCTTCCTCATTTTAGGTATAATATGGACCAAAACAAAAATTCAAAGTAATCCTCAAATAAATTTTGCCCAGTGGTGGTTCTTGGTTCTTCATGCTAAGTGGTTCTTATCATGTTCAAGCATTAATCTTTCGAATCAGTTTGGTTTTAATCAGTTATTGTTGCTACGTAATCCAGGTGCCACATCATGATTGACAGCTAAGCTCTGCTTGTGGACGGGCAGGTGTGTGGGTGGAAACTTAATACTGTAGCATTGCTTCCTCGTAGCTACAGTACAGACTCTGGCTCCAAATGACATCACCACTGCAAGATTGCAGCGCTTGCCAAATCGCAGTTATTTTGGCTTCATTTTCTGTGCAACAGAAAGAAAATGAGATGTGTTGTCCATCTTTATTTATATTAGAGGAGGAGGTATATTCGGTCTGCAATAATGTGAAGATTGGTGGTACGTTTCAAAGTAACATCCACATGAATTCCAGGACCGAAAATTTTTCAGCACACCATTCCATTGTATCCTATTCACTTCACCGGTTAGCGGTTTTAATGTTGTAGCCGATTTGTGTGTTTGGATAATGATGACCACCTGATGAACATTAGTCCAGTATCCACTATCCTTGAGCTCTACAAAGTCCAGAGGGGGATATTTGGATCCATACTGTAGCTGCTTAATGTTCCACTACTCTTCTGTTTGGCGCTTAGTCAGTGGCTTACAGTCAGAGCCCGCTTTGGCCTGCTGTTCATGGAAACAGTTTTAATGACAGTAGTGATAGCCAGACGTGCAAAGTGTGCTAGGATATTATACTCAAATACAACTACTTGACTAAAAATGTACTTGGATAAAAGTTAAAAGTAAATATAAAGTGGTCTTCCTTGTATTCTCAACACAACCAGGAAGACCACTTTATATAAGGGTACAAAACTCCATTAAACCATTAAACACATAACCAATAATAAATAAAATTATATATGGACCATGTAGTAGGTGAAACACAGAATAATTGAAACAATTGCCTCTTTGCTGCAAAAAAGAACTGCAAAGTTTTACATATTGTTGTTGATGAGATTAACAGAAATGCAAAGTATGTCGAGGTCATTTTTAAAAAACCAACGTTTGTTACATAGTTAGTCAAATGTACAATACTGATGATTTTAAAACCATAAAGTATCCCACTTAATTCATATACCAGTTATCATTATTTGACTGCTGAATTTAAGGGATCATAATTTACCAAAAAAACCCATCATGTCATCCTACAGAAAAGGAAATTACTATACATTTACAGTGTCATTTTTACATTGCCACATTCGGTTTACAGAAATTTCAAATGGTGAAACCTGAATTTTACATGAAAATGTGTTACTGTTAAAAGTACTTAGGATGTAGGATTTGCCCTAAAACTTCTATCAGAAAAAACCCTGAAAAAACAGAAAACAGAAGTCACAAATGGCAACCTATAGCAAAGCTTGGCAGGTCATTTTAAACGTATTAATCCTATACAATGTTTTTGATTACACTCAGACCCATAAAAACTGCATTTTGCAATTACTAATAATTACGAATTCATTTATTCTCCCATACATATTCAATTCATTCTCTCCTTGTCTTCAAACATAAAAAGCAGAATAGTGGCATTGTGTCTGTGCTATATTGGTTTCATATATTTCAGTAAATTAGAATTAGACCCTTGTAAGTTATGCTTATTTATATATACGACACTAACAGAGTCTGCAAGGAGCCCAACAGACTGTCTGTGACCTCATAAAGATCAATGTTGGGCTTTCACAGCGAGAGAAGGAAATGTAACAATGTAACAATATGATTGTTTCTCACTTCCTCGAACATGAAAGCTGCTCAGAAAGATACAAGTCTATTCTGAGCCATTAAAGGCTCGGTTCTGGTCTTATTTTAGAGTTGTTTATTTCTGTGAGGAATATTTAGAATATTTGTAGTCTAAATGAAAAGTGTCAATGGCTTCAAAAGAACTAATTCTGTTGGCGCAGATGTTTAAACATGCACACACACACACACACACACACATAAGCACACAATATCACACATTACAACTGCAAAATGGCAATCTCACAACATCCGGCTTTGTGCTTTGCAACCATAAAGCATAGGCCAAAACACCTCCACCTGTGAGGTGATCCAACGTGCGATAATAGCTCTGGGTGCCCTTCATGTGCTGTGGAACAGAGTGCAGCGGTTCATCCTGTCATGGCTGCCTTAGGCCAGGTGAGCGTTTCCTTCCTTCACCCTTTCCTGTTCTCCTTAAAAGTCAGGCAGGTGAGGCAGACAAAGCCCACTTAAGATAAGTGGATTACATAGCCTGGATCTTAAGCCCGGAAGTGACCTTATCAGCCGTCATGCACATGCACTACACAAGATTTTGCTGTAAAATATGAGCAGGGGAGATGATAGCATAAGGCGCCAGGCTTTTTTTTAAATTAATAACATTTAGTTTAATTTAACATATTTTTACATTATATTATCTTATATATAAATATGTAAATATGTATTTACACCTGTAGTGGACAGGTTTTAGGTCAGCAGTCAAATGTTGGTCCGTTGTCACCTCTTTTTATGCTGTGTTTTGTATTTTAAGAAACTATTGGAAATGTCTGGCACTCTGGCAGTGAAATTCTGTTAAATTCATCACCTAATCATTAACTTTGTTTGCTCTTTGATGCTGGACAGGACAATAACAATGGGTTTGGACCAGCTTTTCCCCCCGAAGACAAACTCATGAGAGCTGTCAGAGTAAAGCTGACGAGTGAGGATGCTAAACAGTGCTGCAGAGGTGAGCAGGATTACAGTTGTAGATTCATCATAGAACAATCCACTTTCAAGTGGTAATTTAATTTATGGTATGTAAAATAGTATTGTTTATAACAATTCTGAATAGCAGCAGTCAAAGAGAACATACCTCTTAGCCCATTCCTCCATCTTGTCAAAATCCGTCCAGTTTGTGTAATTCTGCTAAACAAACCAACTGACCGGCCAACAGATGAGAGAAAAACATAAGCTCCCTGGAGGAGGCCTTTATTCAAGAATTACTTACATTGAAAGCATTTTATGGTCCTGCCTGTATATATGAATAAATAAATGAGAGGAGACAACAGAGGTTTAACTTGATTAATGTTGCAGCGTCTGTTGGTCGGACAATCTTGTTTTTTTTTTATTACCACTGATTGCCGCTCTTGTAAGTTTATTCTCTGAATGACAATGCCAAAAATACTCAAAATAAACTTCACATGAGCTTTGCAAAGCTAATAAGACATCCATTAAGTTAAAAACATTGCTCATGCCTCTCACCGCTGCCTGTTTTAAAAGATAGATTAAAAGATAAATGTAGCATGTGTCATAAACTTGTAAACTAACGGGGTACTGCACTACCTCAATAACATTAAAACCTCATCACATTATAATGAATAATGAAAATATGTGCAACTGCACCTAAATCTAATGGTTCTAATGGTTCTAATCTAAAAGTTTTGTTGAGATCAATCTAGTATTTTTTGCGTAATCCATGTAACTAAGAAGTGATTACAACCAAATCATTACCTGTTTGTTGGAGGTAATAAATGTTCTAATCCATTTTTGCATAAAGACAGAGCCACAGGGGTGAGTTTTCAGCCAGAGTGCAAAGTACTGGGAAGGAAAACTAGTGAAGTTTGCTTTGGGAAAATGTACAAGTGACCTCTTCAAACTCTCAATCCAGAATAATGATTTTTCTCTGAACATGAAGGGCCACATAATTGTGTGGAATGCAGAAATCTGTGCAATTCCTCGCTTGGCTTCTTTAAGTACCGTTGGATTTATCCTGTCAGTAAGCCACGATCCCCTGATACCTCCCTGTAAGTGATAAAGTGAGGAAAGCCAGGGGTCTGCTGAGTGAAACATGTACAGACATACAGAGGGAATAAAGGCTTTCACATCAGATTTGACAGAGCAAATGGAGCTCAATTTACACCGATATAACGTCCAAATAAATTCCAAATTCCAGCCACTGGCTTCCAATGTCTCCACTGAAAGACATCAAAAAATTTCAACTGAGAAGTCAGACTGAGCTAGTTTTTTTCTCTGTAACAAACAGTAAATGTTGACTAACATTTACCTCCACAGCACACTGTTCTGCGGTGACTTCATACACTAAGAGTAATGCGTGTGCTGTTTTTGCTATAAAAGGCTTGCAGAGACTAATCATTGAATAAGCACAGTCACAACTTGGGAATTTAGAGATTTTGTCAAGAATCTGAGAAGTCACAGGGCAGGCACCAGTCGGACTAACACGTGGGCGGATCTAATAATCGAGTCTGACTTTAGAAATGTGTTTATCAGTTTTGCTTGGCTCTTTTATTAAAAGTCACCATAATGCTGAGAAATTCAGATAACGATTGTAATGCATTCTGCTACGTATAGGTTTTTCAAAAAAAAAATGGAATTGTTGGAGTAGTTTTATGGCAGTTTTAACTTTTAAATACAGTTTTGGAGAAAAATCATTACTCTCTCTCCATTCCTGGGATACATACATACATGAGATAATTTTCATTATAACAACACATTTCCATCCTCTTGCTATCCCTACATAGTATAACATTCAAATGTAAAAATAAAGCCCTTTTTTGGCTTAAAAAACATATTACATTATCATGTTATAATACATTATTGTCTCATCAAGCAAAATCTCTTGTTAACTAAAAATCTCTCGTGCATGCTAACTTATAATGTTATAACGAGAAAAGTTCAACAGTTTATGGTGTAAAAATTGCCAACAAATTAACACAGTCATGTGATCTTATACATTGTCTTTTTGTATACTGTTGCATCAAACAAATATTTTCTTGAAAATAAAAGCATTGGGATTGAATAACGAGGCTTCGCCATACAAATTTGTCATTGTGACATTTAAAAACATGTCCCCGACTTCCCTTTTCTAAAGAGGGAAAGTATGACAGGCATGTACGCTGCCTCCCACAGTCTATTTGTTGTTCTGTATTCCCGCGGTGCGTATTAAAAGGAGGAAAATGAATGTGATATCTTTTTACATCTCGGTCCTTAATGCTCTCTGGTGGCTGAGGAACCCCCATACCACCTCCCTCTTTCATTCCACCACCCCCCACCCCCCCAAAGAAAAAGTTTAAAGCCTTTCCTCTCAGCTGGGTTCTCCCTTTGTACAAAGAGTGTTCAAAGTATTACACTGTCACTAATCATCCATGTTACAACATCTCGAGCAGCGAGGGCTCTCGCTCTGACTCCACCAAACCATTATGGTGCCACAGGGTTGATGGAGGAGTCCACTTTGATCTCCTCAGAGCAGAGCTATGGAGACATCTTTCAGGCTCTGTGCTCCTCTTCTCGCTCCCGTCCTTTCACCCCTTTTTTTGCGCCCCTCGCCGTCACTCCCTCTGGTGAGAGACTTTAAACAGTAGGCTCGAGGCTGTTATTTTGGGAAGGCTGAGGGATGAGGAGGCGAGCGAAGAATAATATCTTGTACTCGGGGGCCCGGACGACTCCTCCGGCCCATCAAACGGGTAACAAATGCGGTTACAGACCCATAAAGAATAAAGGGAGGGGAAAGAAGAGGAACATGGGGGCAGCATTTTTCTGACACAGCTTTATGGCTCTGCTTATTACAAGGAGCAGCTTTAGCTCTCCCTCTTCTCCTCGCTCGGCTCATCGC
>KV751351.1:3230977-3250859 GCA_001698575.1 Mola mola
GGGGTGCCAACATTAAGTTTATCTTTTTCTAAATCATAATACCCAAATCAATTTATTTATATGTCTGCAAAGGCAATCAAACATAAATGTCACCATATGATGCAGAAAGAAGTATAAGTAACAGATAAAAAGCATATCACAGCTAATTTTCAGTAAGTAAGGAAGAATATCAAAATCAGTGAATGCAGAGAGGAGAAAATTCAATAAAACCTGGATTTAAAGATTGTAGATGTAAAGATTTTTTTTCCCATTTTGATTTTCATATTTAAAAACATTATTTTCAATAATAGTCGGATTGGATTCTTTAAATGTGTAACATGTAAGACTTTTGATTATTGACTTTTGGTGTCAGTTATTGACAACCTAAGAATGAAATTGAAAAATCAATTTATGCATTGCATCTTTAATTTGAAATTAAATACATTTAGATCTAACTATCATAATGCAATAAAGGAAATAATTTCTGTGTTTTCTGTATATATATTACAGGAAGAACAGTATATAATGACATATGTTAAACATAAAATATTGACAGTGATGAATATAAAGATAGAAAAATTAAATGTATAAATATAAGTGTTAACAAGCTAATAAATTAGCTAATAACTAGTTTAACTTAAAAAGTGCTAAACATGCAGGACAGACCGACCGTTTACGACTGTGACTTATTAAAAGTTGGCTTTTCATCAGTGGTTTGGCAAATGACAAAATATATAAAATAAATTAGTTTAATTTTTAATAAAATGGTGGCTGGGTTATTTGAAATGGCAGGATAATAATAAGAAAAATTCAAAGGCTTAGCAAATATTTGCCTCTGGCTACTATCTGACTCATGCATCATAATATTGAATTAATACGACACTGGCATCTCACATGTCCATCACCTTTTATTGTCCCCTACACACACATCTGCTGTCATCTTTGATACTTGAAGCATTTGTCTGGTTGTGTTTACAGTATTCATGTTGTCAAATTGATGAAGATGTCTTCTTGCTTTGCTAATGTTTGGTCTCTTTGCATGTGTTTTCTTATGTCACAGTCTGTTGAGCTTTTCCCACCATACCAGAGGAATGAATTTGACCGCATCTCTCCATTATTCCTACCACAAATTTTAACTGTCTACAATGTTAAATAGAAATATAAAGAGAGAACTATAATAACAATTCTCATACACTCTGAATTAAGCTTCCCCGCTTCGCGTCTACAGTCTCCTTCCTCTCCCAGCCGTCTGATGAACCACAGTTCACTGACCAGCGAGTTGCGGCTGATTGATTCAGAGCCAGAAAGGCGACTCTGCCCCTTCTCCATTTCTTTAAGGGAGGCAGGGAGGATGGCTGCACATATCATCCTCACCCAATTAAAATGAAATCCCGGCCCACACGTTACCTCTCCACCTCTCAGGCGATTTAACTGCACTTACGACAGCAGTGGATCAGCAAACTAAACTTGTACAGGGCAAATGATCCAACATGCATTAACCCAGAGTACAGCATGTTTTTCTCTTTAATTAAAGTCTAAGACAATCAATATTATAAAGGTGCCTTATACCTACAGTATGTTGTTGGTTCTAGTGTATTAGATTTAGGGGGAATTAGGGTTAAATATTTCTATGCATTATTCATGGATGTTTTTTATTGCTGCTTTTTTATAATCTAGTTTATAATCACTTGAAAATAAGAATCACTGTGTTTCTTTTATCTTAGAATGAAGAGACTGGGTCCTCTTCCATGGGTTCCACTACTTTGTTTCTAACACAGAACTAAAAACACAACACAAAAGCTCTACAGTGGGCTTTTCACATTTTTAGAAGCCTCCATAGTTAATAGATAGGCAGGGGCGTTTCAGTTGTTTGCTATTTGCAACCTTGCTGCCAGATGCCTCTGTATTCTTCACACTGGACCTTTAATGCATACAAGTGTTGATTTATTGTTTTTCATGAGTGTAACCATTATTGCCCGAGTTTTTTCTTACACATACAGTCTGAAAAAAAAATGACAAACATATTGAAATCTTTCTGTAAAATAGAAAGAGACAGTGTCTTGCAATGCTGCAACTAAGTGACCGTAAATATTATGTCATTCTTAATAGCCGGTTAGCTTAGCTTGGCATAAAAAATTGGAAACAGGGAACTCAATCTGGTTTGTTGAGGTAAAAAAATGCAGCACAAAAGATAGTTATGTCAAATTTTATTTCTAGAGTGTAAATTCATATCAAAAGCTATCTCATGGCACTTTACATGTACGGTAGGTCTATATAGTAGAAACATACTGTTCCATTTACAGTAACACTGATAAGGACAAACTGCCGTTGGGAAGGCAGAAACCTCACAGCAGACTGTGGCTAGGTCTGTCCTCTTTAATACGTAAACACAAAGCGACAAGTTGTGACATGCTTAATGTTACAATAACTGTGGAAAGATCTGATCCACACTCTTTTCAGATGGAGATGGTAATGCACCAGAAAGCTGTTTGCCACCTGCCAAATCAAAACACAAGTGTTTGTTTGTGGGTGTCTGTGTTGTTTACTGTTGTTTTTTTTTTCATTGATAAGATATGTTTTCTTTATAAAGTCGATCTGGGTTTTGTTTTGCTTTTTTAATATTTTATTTTATTTTTGTTTTAATTTTTTTATTTTTTTATAGAGATCATATCAGCACTGGTGAATATTGGCTATTGGACATAAAAGCTATTCTAATATTGGTCCATCCAAAATGTTTATATTGATGCATTCCTATTTTGAATAAAATTTTAAAAACTTAACCTGAGGAAGTGTTGATTGACGGCAGTCATGGTATCAGAAGGTTGACATTGTGGAAATTATAGATATGGTCTATAAAATCAGAGACCAGGGTTCTCACAATTATGGATATGGTACTATTAAATATTAAGGCTCTAATTCCATAGCCAACTGATGCTTTGAGGAGGAAAAACCGAGGAGACGATTAGGTTCCATCCTCTGTGTTGGCAAAATGTGCCACTCAACTCACTTGGTGTTTTATGGCGGTGATAAGAGACTTGCCAGACCACAGGACCACAGAGGAGGCTGCTGTAGATAACATTCCCATCCTTCATTGTGCCAGCTGCCCTCATTTCGGTCTCACCCATGATGAGCTCACTAATTAAAGGTGACCTGAATAACATTGCCCGTCACAGTTGAGGTGTTTTTAAGCACATTTAAGATTGAGTCTGATGGCATGATAAGAATCTGCTGATGAACCAGGCAGCCATCAGAATAACAGCCTCCCTGCTCCTTTGGCATCTCCCTTCAACCATGAATAGATGGGGGGGGGGGTGGCAGTCTGCTGAGGTCCTCTCGGTCTTCCCCCCGCTCGTCCTCTCTGCAAGTAGGTGTCATGCGGATATCCCTTTACCTGTGAAATATTATCGCTTGGCTTGTGTCCACACAAGTGCTCTTCAACAAGGCCTCATAGGTCTTATGTTTCACCCGTGAATGCTGTGGCTTGCCTGTTACTTACACTCGGTGCCTGTCTCTTTGTATTTATATGCATCAGTTTCACAGGGGCTGTTTATCTGGCTCCCTGGCTTCACCCAACGCACAGTTCCGAGCAGCTCCTCTTTTACTGTCAGTATTCTGAAAGCCCTTTGTAAAGTGGTTGGCGAACTTCAGGCAGATGAGGAAATCCTAAACCCTTTATTAAAAGCACTTTGCACCCTTCAAGCAGAGTGGAGCCACTGTAAATAATGGCAATAGCAGAGCTGGTCTGATAACTCATGTCCTTGTGGGATTTTGAGAGGAGTCACGTCTGTGCATGAATTGCAGAGTAGATCATTTCTAACTAACCTCAGTATTCTCAGCAGTAATGAAAATGACCAAATCATGACATTTCTGGCACGGCTGTGGACTTTATTAAATTTTGGTTGCTGTAATACAAATTGGGACTTACTTTCATAGCTTCATCGTTGTCTCATGATAATTTTTTACTCACCAGTATGACTGCAGAGAACTGTTATCATAAGAAAGTAAAACCTGCGAACAAACTTGTGCAGTAATTGAATATAAGTGGAGGAGTGGAGAAAAAATTACATTAGTTCTTCATTGATAGTAAAAAGAAACCTGCACATAAAAATTGTGGAAAGTCAAAGTTTCCAAACTGTAATGAATAACTGGAGAATAATTAATTCCCTCTGATTTTCCCGAATATGTTTGGCATGATTGTCTCTAACTTGGTACAGTATTGTCAAAATCCAAAACAAATACATCAATAACCAGAGTTAAAGGGAAAATAATCTTCATTTACATTTTTACCAACCTGTTTTCATTATCACAGCCCGTTAATACAAATTGGAAATCATCTTTCATTTTTATGTGTCTATGCTGTCCGTGGTTTGCAAACTTTCTGAAAATGCAAAGTGAAACATTTTCGAATGCAGTGTAAACTAATTAAAATCTTCGTTATGTTTTTTGTGGGGCAATTAGCATGTTTCACGGCACAGTGAATAAGAGACTGCAGAGGCAGCACAACTTTAGTTTTAAGCAGGTAATTGCCTCGATCCGAGAAATACAAGTCCGGAGGGAGAGCATTTATGAAAAGTCAGGATATTATTACAACCCAGCTGGGGCCACTAGTGATGCTAAGAGTCACCTGCCCGTGGCCTCACTGGTACTTTACGGCACTTACCCTGTAGGACTGAGGCAACAACTATGACATCATTGTCTCCAGAAGTGCAGGGAGGTACAGTGCCACACAGTTGCCAGACTTCATAGTCCAAATCAGGAAATTACCTCATCTTTTCAGTTTTCGCACAAGGCGTGTTTACCGGTTTTACCCATGGGAGGTGGTCGGCATGGGCTGGCACATTCAGTCACGGCTTGAGACACTGCAAGTGATTAAAGGACATCTCTATGGGGTTTTGCGAGCTGTCCCAGCTCTCTAGCTGTGTAGTTGTGGTTGCTGTACGAAGTATATGTGTGATGTACATTGGGGAAATTGTGTGGCATACTCATTTTATTTGTTTTTGCATGAATTAAGTTGTATCACTGTAGCTTAGACCTTTAGAAAGCATTGTTATTGTTGTCATTGTTGTTAATAGCTCTGTCATGAATATTGCGACCAGTCAACAGAGAAAAAAATAAAAGATAAATTGAGATTATCAACACATTGGTGGCAAGGTTTTATTTTTGTTGTAGCATTAATTTTTGTTATTTAAGGTAATTTTCTTTCATTTGGTTTCATTTCATTTGGTTTTCTTTTTTTTCTTAATTTTCCTAATTTTTTTGTAATTGCGAAAGTTAGTTGTTTTAAATTTGGTAAATTATTTATTCATTTTCCCAATATCTTGATTTCTACAGTCAAAGTCACTGATTATAACATTTTCAGAATTTCTCTCTCAAGATATGCATATAGGCCAGGCTATAAAGTACCACGATGTGAACTCATACACAGTCGCAGTGAAAGTGATACAGGCTGCAGACAACATAATACACATACAATTGGATATACAAATACACATACATATGTGTTGTACTGTATATGTAATAGCGAGCGAGCACATACATTTTTTGGTTTCATATACACCACACCGTTCACACAGTTCATCGCAGGGCTGACATATAGAGACGAACAACCATCCACAGTCACATTCACACCTACGGTCAATTTCGAGCGATCAATTAACCTAACCCTCAGTTTGCATGTTTTGGACTGTGGGAGGAAGCTGGAGTATCTGGAGAGAACCCACACAGACACAGGGAGAACATGCAAACTCCACACAGAAACGCCCTGACCCAGAATCGAACCCAGGACCTTCTTGCTGTGAGGCAACAGTGCTAACCACTGCATTACTGTGCCGCCCGTATAGACCACATCTTTTTCTCTATCTGGAGAATGGCTGTGCTGCATACTGTATACACATGTTTATAATACACCGTCCTCCATTAATACATAAAAGTATCTCTTTTCCAAAGAGATGTCCCATCTGGATGGATATGTAAGTACATTTTCTTCATATTGCAAAATATATATACTAGATGAAAAAATATATTTATATATATGGATTGCTACCTCCACAGAATTCTAAATATATAAGATGTCTCTGTGTTGGCCTATCCTATGACGTATATACTAAAATAATAATATAGAGGTGCAAAATAATGACAAAATTAAATGGCAAAAAATATTCCTGTACTGATACAGTGAAAATAGTCTGGTAATACTGAATTATATTGTTCAGCAAAATACAATCAAAAGTATGATGTCAACCTACCTGCAATAATCAATGTTCCATCCTCCCTTTCCATTTTCAACAGCTTTTGGAAAAATGAAATAAAAATGTTCATATTACAATTTCCATTTTTTTTTTTTTTAGGTATTTAGAGGCCATTGTTAATATCTTTAATATGATAAGTAAAATATGACTCAAAAATAGACTAAAATGTATACAACCAGAAACACCACAGACCTGCAGAGCCTCCTTAACCAACTGACTGTTGGTTAAGGAGGCTCTGCATGTTTTAGTGGCCTGAGTGGTAAAGATCAGCCTGCTTGTTTTTCTGGTTTGAGGTCTGCGGATGGGCTGTGCGTTTTTGACTTTTGTTCTAGTAAGGAATACATGAGGTCAGCGATTGGGCTGCTTGTTGTTTTCTGGCCTATGGGTAGGCTTTAGGGGCTTGAGAACCAGGGTGGTCTTCCAAGCGTTCAGCAATATAGCCTCTGATTTATTCACCAGCCAGTAACCACCTCACAAAGCCATTTGTGTAACTTTGTACATTTTCTGTTGATAAACCAAAATTCCATCAGATTTTCTTTGGCCAAGAGCCCAACGGCTGATATTGAACCATCTACAAACGTGTTGTGTGGTTGGATGTGGATCATGGAAGCGAGAGTGCCTTGTTTGACATCTCTTTGTTGCTCTCTCATGATCGGAATAGATGCTGTGTGTGCTGTTGTTATGATTTCACTCCTTCAGTGATGTTTTAATTTTAATCTGCCACAACAGAACTTGTTCTGGTTCGAGAAAATAATCACAGTGTAACAGACAAATAGTTTGGAAGATAATCTGAAATTGGCTGGATCTGAAGCGCTCCAAATCACAACAGTCACAAACTATAGACAAACAAAGTGTTACACAGAACAGCTCATAAACACCGAGACACACTAACATCCTTCACAAGTGCACATGAAGTACACGCCCACTTTTAACCACCCGTTGGGAACGTGTTTTTCTAGTTCATTTGAAGCTGAAATATTTGAGCTGCATGAGTCCTCTTATGAAGTTCTGCCAAGCAGCAGTACAGAACTGCTGAGACGCTCAGTCAAGAACTTCCCAAAATTTCCCAGAATTCACTGGGGCCAAAAACACCCACTTTTGTTCCTGATAGTATTGCCGCACATGGACAAAAAAGGCTCAGATAAAGAGATGATTTACATCACAAAGTGTGGGGAATACAGTCATTTTTGTCAACTCGTTTTGTTCTGTACATAGTTGGCCAAAACAAATAAATTCCCTCAAAAGACAACAGCCTGGGAACTTCAGTTTATTTAGAGTCAAAACCTCCTTTACCATTCTGCTACCACTTACCAATATTTGATTTCCATTTCCGGGCGGCACAGTGGTCCACTCTTTAGCACTGTCCCCTCACAGCAAGAAAGTCCTGGGTTCGATTCTGAGTCAGGGCGTTTCTGTGTGGAGTTTGCATATTCTCCCTGTGCCTGCGTGGCTATACTAAAATCTGTCCATGATGTTACTTTTCAGTCAATCGCGGGTCATTTTAGAGAGAAAAAGAATGACCAATAAAAACAACTGTCTATCAAGTCTTATCAAGGGCTCTGTGAATGTCTGAACGGGCGGGGCGGAGCAGAGAAGGAGAGCAGAGTTGCTTTCATACAAGTCTCACACTTGACTCAAAGAATTCACAAACCCCAACTTTAAATGATCAATAGAGGGAACTCAAAAAATTCACATCCAAACAAAACTCCCTGTTTGTCTATGTTAGTTTTAGCATCTCTGTCTCGCGTGTTTCATGGTAAATAAAGACATGTGCCTGCTGTTATGGTCGATGGTTATGTGGTCAGCGTTACAGCTGCTGGTTTGGATCTTTGTCTGGCCAAGCATCATTTCATTTCATTGTCCTTTAGTCTCTCATAGCAGACTGTAAGCTGCTGAGCTCTCCAGAAATAATAAATAGTTGGAGCATTACCTACAAACCAGACCAGTTACTTACTGACCTTCTGGTTATTGATAATACATACTTTTACTAACTTTTGTAATGCACAATATGCAAGAGACAAACATACCTTTGTTCAGGATGACAGCTTGAGTATTCCTAAACTAAGACTCCTTCAGTCGTGTACACAACTAGAACTGGAGGATTAAAATTTTGTGATTAAATTTTCTGAATTGATTTCAATCTCTAAAATGTAATTTGAACACATTCTGATTTATATGGTGCTGGAGTTATTAGCAGTCAACTTAAGCTCATGCAATTTTTCAAATGAGACACTGCACTGTACTGTACCTCCATTTGCAATGTTTAGTTAATGTATTTATTGGCCATTTTTTTTTTTTAAATTTAGATTTAAATAAATAAATGAATAATTCAACACTTTATAGTGTAGATAGAAAGTGCTCATTTAACTCTATAAAGTGTGGAGCTACATAAACCCAGAAAAGGTGTTGGTATTAAGTCTGTGGGAGTTAAATCAACACTGGACTTTTTGCTGTGTAGAGTATAGATTTGCTGCTTAGTTCCTTCAGTGCAACTACAGTTGTCATAGTGATTGAAAAACACTGGTGTAATGTCTCCTGTTTCAGGGCTGCTTTTATGTTGAACAGTAAATCTACCTCAGCCATTGTACATTTTAACCAGATAAGGAGTTATTCTGGGCCTCACATAGGTCTGATGTCAGAGCTCCTAATGAATCTGCTGAATTCAGTTTAAAAAGACATATTGTAGGAAATAAAATGTTGTAAAATGAGCCTGCAAAATGCTGATATTTATAGGTAGGTAAAAGATGGAAATATTTTATTTGTTTTAACCTTATTCCAAGGCTCCATTATACCTTGCGTTGTGGTTTTGACTTCCTGTCACGGAGCAGGAACCAGAATTTTATATGGTTAACAGTACAGAGATCCTCATTTTTAGAAGGATCTGAAAAACATGTGATACCACTACCTCAAATATGATAATGTCATCTTTTTCTGCTATTGTGTATTGGAGGATGATCAAAGAAATGGCCTGCAGTGACAAAGGTTCATTCTCAATGTCCACCCTCAGGCCTTAAACCCGGAACCTTCATGGACATAACTGACATCACCTGGTGGTTGAATTCCTCTAATTTCATGCATGGTTTTGTGCCATCTTATTTCCTGGTGGGTTTGGTTGCTCTTTTTCTCTCCATGCTGAAGTGCTAATAAGGTTGGTCGCATTTTGTTAAAGCTGAAAGAGAGTCTAAAGGTCTGACATAACTGGGCCGAGTTACAATATCAGTAGGAATACAAATGTTGATTTTGATTTCGCAATTATCTTTTCAATATGTTTAGTATTGACAGATACATTTGGATGTGGGGTTTCCTGCGTTGGTATTTTGTAGAAGAAATTAAAGTAGCACACATAGTGATTTAGTCTCATAAGGGAGAGGGTTCTCAGCTGCAGTGGTTTGGATTCCTTGTCTGTAGGCAGACAATGAAAACTGCATTTTCAGCCACAGGAATAATTTCCTTTTGTTTGGGGTGCATGCTTAAAACAGTGACTAAATTGATATTGATATCCTCATTTGAATGTTAAGCAGTATATATTTTGTAGCATCATGACAGCTGTCTGGAAGATTTTCCCTCTGCGTTTGTGCCCCTCCAAAACTTCATAATATTCATTGAGAATTTGTTGAGCAAAAAGGTTGAGTATTGTTTCTCACTCACCCCAAAAACCACACCTTTTTGTAGTGTTGCATTTGTTTACCAGTGCTGGTTTTGTGGACACCTCTGACACATGTGACGCTCATTTTGCTCAAACTACTTAATTCATCCAGTATATCTTTGAATATGAGAATTAGTCTATCCTGGAATTGATCCCTTAACAGTATTTAGGATGTTCCCTTATAAAGTTCATCTTGCTTCGTTGTAATACAGTTTATCAGATCATCCATGCAAGGTTTATGTGTTTTGGAGCTTCTCCTTGGAAACAGCAGGTTTATCACAGTTTGTTGTAGTTTTTGGGTCAAAGATCACTTAAAGGTTCCCTGAGCCATGGTGCCCTTTTCCCCGTTTATTGTCCAGTGAGGACAGGGGAGAAGCTGAAGTGTGAAACAGTCTTGGGTGAAACCTGAGCTACGTTTAAGCTCTTGCCCAATAAACCCCAGGCTGTAAAGCAAAAGCCTCCCGTGTTGACGGGCAGTAAAAACACTTGGGGGTCCCAAATCTTTGCTGTCAAATTGGCTTTGGTTCTAACCAAGTACCTGGATTATAGGAGAGGGGGATGGACAAAATCCTTTTTTCTTCCTAGTCGCAATTGTTTTCCTGATGACTTTTGTTCATTATTGTAAAATTGGACGTGGATTTGTGATTATTTTCCAGAATTTTCCACCATTATGGTTCAGACTGTTTCATGCACAGAGCAAAGGCATCAAGTGATAGCATTAAGTTGTCATCTGGAAGCAGGCTATGGAAGTTTTTCAGGCTGAAATAGACCTTGTCATTGTTTTTTTTCAAAGGAGGCCTGTCTCACAGAAAAGTGCTTTTCTCAGCACCGGCCTGTCTGGCTGCGCTTCCTGTCCCTCAGCTCTCCCATTCATGTTGTTATTAGGCCCACCAAATGGCCCTGGTTCACCGGTGGTCTCCCCTAATAACTGCCACTGATGGACGGGTCTCGCTGCTTGTGGCCTTGGGCTTCAGTAGACATCCAGCGAAGATGCCAAATGCACTCCACTGTAACATACACAAGAAAATGCTTAACTGCTGTAACGTGAGCATGGAACGAAATCAATTATAATGACTTAAAACACATCTAATTTAGAGAAAATATTGGTGGGCGACCAGTCACTTTGGGAAACCGGGGTTGGTTTCCTTTACTGCACCGTTGAGGGATTACAGGGAAGAAACAGTAATCTGATCTGCCGAGTTAATCTGGATAAGTAAAGACATGTTTGCACCACAAATGAGCTCTGAATATTCTCCAATGCACTTCGCTGAATTAGAGTCTCAGTAGTGTAATGAGGTGTACGTGCCTTTTAAATGTGATTTACACATTTCTTCAAGCATGTAAAAATGACCTAAACAGAAATATGATCTTGGCCATTTTGAGGGGAACTGTTTGTGTTGCCTTTTAGCCTAAATGCACAGCAAATACGCTATATGCATATGACAACGTTGATGAGAGTGTGGATAACTTTGATGGTAATGAAAATATGTTGTGCATGTAAGATATTCAGACTACATGTTTGTCCTTTTATGAAACAAAAAGAATGGTTAAAAAAAACAGGGAAAAAAACAGCTTCTCAATTGCAGCAAAAACCTCTAGTTTATTGTTGCCAGGAATAATGGGTTTTGCCAGCACAATTGATCAGATGAACAAGTTACCATAATGCTAAGTCTGTTTACTGTCTGCCTATTTCATATTGTGGAAAACAAAACCCCTCTAGAGAGTTCTTATGCATGTCAAGTCAATTAAATGTAATCGCCCCCAGACCTCCAAAACCTCCAGACACATTCGACAGTACATAAAAATACTCTGCTATGACTAACACTTTATTTAGCATGGTTTCCACATATTTCTCTGAAAGAGAAAATCTGGATCTATGAATCAGTGCACCCCACCCACCACTGGTGCTGGTGCCGGGTCGACCCATAAAAGCAGTGCACATTTTAGAGGAGGCTTTGGAGGGATTCAGTCACAATGCTATATGTTTGAGTCCCAGTAAAAAACACTGACTCCGATGAGGATTGTGTGGAAAGTGAGAAAGTGGAAGTAGCACCATTTGTTTATGTTGCTTGTTGGCACAGTGGTAGTGGTTGTGAAACAGTAATATCTGCTGCAATGTTGTGTCTTCACGTCCTGAAAGACAGCCAAATTTGCCATGGAACTAATTCATTGGCAGCAGTAATATTTGGATATCAGACAACAATTGCCTTCATATCAAATCTAGCTCACCCAGTGTACATATAAAACTTAATTTTTGTCACTTTTCTACCAATAAACTCGGAAAAGATACAAGTTGGTACAATTCAGATCAGACAGTTTCAGGGCTGTCAACATAAGTAAGACACGTTTCTGAGTGGAAAGTGTCTTTAAATCTCATTCTTTCTAATATAACCCTTACATGAGTTGCTTACTATTAAACAAGCAAGATATAAGTTTGATTTCATTTTTCAAATGGTGTGTTTTCACTTTTATAAACATGAGGACTGACCAGTGTGGGTTTGGCAAACGTTTATCAGATAGGCCTAAACTTGGCTGGAGCTGCTGGCTGACTTCAACACACTGGGAAAATATTACATGTACTGTACATTATAAATGTGCCCCCCCCCTTCTTCTTCTTTTCTTAATATAACCTGTATTACCACAAAATGATGTATGAAATCTTAACCCTTGGAGGAATCACTGGGGTAAGGTTAGGGTGTAGTTATCCTGAAAAGCTAGTCGTTAATGTTTAAATGAAGACAGACACATTCATATAAAGAGTCCAGTGCCTAATTATGTCGAGAATGGACTACTTATTGGATATCTCCATTCAAGGTGGGGGTTGACCAATGGTAAGTTTCATGACTGAACTAACAGTTTCTCAGTCCAAGCAGTTATACAGTATTTGCTGCAGCATTGCTAGTGTGTCACAATATATTTTATCCTGAAAATTCTCCTGAAAGATCCTAAAGGAAGTGTCAGTTCGCTGCTGGTACTCAGACAGGCACTTTAATGTCACAATCTAAACAAAGATATCTGAGCAAGGTCCCTCGCTTTTAGGCATTTTCTATTAATGGTACCACATTCCTTGTAATATTTGCCATTTTATGTCCACGAAAAGAGGTCTTGCTTAAAAATATGCTTTCAAGGGGTGGTAGCCTGAATTCCTCATTTCCCATGGGCGCACTGAAAGTGGCCGTCTCTGGCCTGATCTGAGGGAAGGGGATAGGGAGGGAGATATGAGTCTGCGGCGCTCAAAAAGCCCCAGTCTCGACCTCACAAACAGCTCAGGCTCATTCCACTCTTGGCAAGAGCCTAAACGCTGTTGCTCTGTTTCCCCTCTGGCAACCGTGAAATGCTGGGGGAAGATTCGGGACAACATGAACCCTGCTGGCTTTTAGACAAAATTTAAAATGCAACAACTCAAGCCATGGCCACTGGGCTGTAGTTTCTGCTTTCATTTGCGACCTCCTCAGGCTGTGACACTGACAGCCACATCCTTAACCAGTCAGACATAAACGCTTCATTGTAGCGCCGTCACACAGATGTTGGCAGCTACATGCCTTGTTTCTCCTGTTGGCCACGGACCTTTAGTTTGATTTTCAATCCACCCCTTTAGAGGCTTTTAAACATATTTTACAACATTTGAAACAACTGCTTGATATTTTTGGTTTTTTTCTTAGAAAAGAAGCAGTTTCTGTTGTTAATTTACAAAACCTATGTTCTCCCAAGTCTTCCTACAACCTGATAAAAAAAACCCAATAAAAAAACAAAACAATTTAGTAGGTATATTAAGATGTCAGAGGCTATTACAAAAATGTAGTCCTAACTCTGTTTTTGGTATTTGGAAATTTGTTATAACCAGTCATTCTACAGTCACAGGCTTTCAATATAATAAGCTTTAAAACTTTATTTGCAGTATAGCTTTCTTCATGATTTTTCAGTATGTGCTCCAGTAGGTGAAATACATCACCCTTCATCTGATGCTGATCAGTTCATTAAAATGTTCTGTCTGTAACCTGTTCAAGTTCACAGTAGTAGTAACAAAGTAGTTAGTTTTTTTGCAACCCTTGATAGCTCACTTTTTTTTTTTTTTGTCGTGGCCTTTTAAGATGAGTAATAGAAGGAAAAAGTGCTATACTGTGTATCATCACTGTAAGTGATGCTCATCTGCAAGGTGAGTTCCAATGGTGAAAGATCACGATTACTTGATAAAGACAGTTAACTTCAAAAGAATTTAATTTGGTGTAGAGAAAATGTATATTCACACGATAAGTGGCAAAGTGCTTTGAAAAAAAAGAAATTGCACTTATCTCCCCAGTATGTTATAAACATCTTGGGCCAAGTGGTATAAAATTTCAAATTTCAGTATTAAAGAAATGATTGGATTATGAAGTTAATGTTAACTCCATGAAGTCAAATAAAGTTTGGTCTGTGTTTTTGGGAAAAATAATTGTATAGATCATATCGCCGCAGTATTACAAAATAAAACCTGCAATCAAATGTATCAAATATAATGTAGTCTAATTAGGAAAGCTCAAAAATAAAGTGTACTTCTGAATTATGCTAAAAAAAATATATAAAACATAACAATCTTGTAATAAAAGCAAATCTTACAGGCTTTAAAACATATATGATAATATTTTGCAAAAGGTTTGGGCCCACCCTTTGGTTTGGCTCATTTAAATAAAAGAATGCTTATGGAGAATTCAGTCAGTGAGTCACTGGTTACTTTAGAGTAGAGATTTATATACAGAGATTTATTTTCAGAATATTTTTTTTTGTCTTTGTGTGAGTTTTGTTCAATGTCTACCCTCTGATAATATCAAACAAACAAAATTAAACATGTGTTCAAAGACCTGTATGAACATGTGCCGTTGACTGTGTGGTGTACATTTCATTTGTTTATTCCATCCAGGTGGAAATACCGCTTAATGTTACGTATTATAGCTAGCTATAGTGTAAAATGTTATTTAAACTATTTGATGTATCACTGTTCATTGTTCTTGAGGGACACTTTTTAAAAGTGCTCGAAATATCATTCGATTCAGTTTCTGGGCTATGAATCGTTGCATTGTTCTACATCCCAAAGTAGAATTTTTTACTTTAGTTTTAGTTTTTAATTTTAGTTTTTTTAGTTTTAGTTCTTTTTTGTTTTGTTTTTTTGTTTTTTTTTTAGATGCTAAACAAAAATAATTACTATGTTTATCAGTTTTTATACCTGACCTCTGGTTCGCAGTAGGGGCATGAAATGGGTCTTACATTCATAATCGTCCTATAAAGTCTCGATGACAGATAGACAATAGACAGACATGTAAATAGATGTGTAGATACATACATAGATAGATGAATCAGCAACACACCAAAGAGACAAACACACATAATGCACACATTTCATGGCAGGTTTGTGGCTACTTGATTCATGTGTCAGATAACAGAAAGTGCATTTTTTTTATTATTCGCCTCCTGCTGTCCAAGGCTGAGGCCTGGGGGAGGTGAAGGGGGGGCGGGTTTGGTGAGTTCAGATGACTGTCATGATTAAGTCAAATGAGCAGGGGAGGATTTACAGTCCCCTGTGAGGGGAGATAAGAGTGAGAGGAGTCGCTCTGACTGACAGCATATGCCAGGGAGGGAACATAACCCAACTAATGGAAAAAAGTTTTCAAGTTTCATAATCTCTCTGCCTTTCTCCATCACATGCATCCTTCCCTGCTCTCTCTTTCTTCAATCCTTGACTACTGAGCAAATGTAAAAGAAAGAAATTCCAGCAATATGCAAAGCCTGCCTTTAAAACTAAAGATCACAAAAGCAACACCTCCCCTTGTCTTCACTCCCAGTCAGTGTGTTACGCACCTTTCTCAGTCACTCTCAACCTCTGTGTCTCCCTTCCCAGTGTAACAGTGCTGTTTCTGTGTCTGCCTCCCCTGAAACCCACCCCCTCTGCTCTCCCCTTTCCTGAGTCTGAAATAAATCAATGCTGGTTGGAGCTCACTTGTAATAAATCAGGCCTTGTCCTGGACTGGAGCCTGCCCAGTCAGCCTGTCACAGGCTGGCCTTCACTCAGGATTAATTAAAGGCTTGATATAAAGCCCAGATGTGCTGGAGCAGGGGAGCCCTGAGCCCCTTTGAGTTGGTTCTCTCTCTCTCTCTGCATGCACACAGGCACATATACATGCACCATCAAACATGTCCATTTACAATAACCAAAAGAAGCATACATGCAGTTTCCAAGGCACACTGCCAGTTACACACACTGAATCAGGGAAACAAAGCTCCCCACATATGCTCATCTCTTTCTGTAATTATGACATGGTCATATTGTGCTCATCAAGCCTTCTGTAATCTTCATGTCCTCACAGGCTTCACAAGATGTATTAGACTACTTAAGTTTACATCTGTCCAAAGCATGTAAACAGACAGATGCTGGAGCACGCGGAGATCCTCTGGAGGAAAGGTGCAGGATGACAGAGACCGACTTGCACAATTAGTAAACTGGAAGAAGAGAAGGTGGGGGGAGGTTATTTTTGAGCATCCGGGGTTATGAAAGAAAAAAAAACTCTTTTCTGTTTTGCTCATAGACTAAGTTCGGGGATGTGCAGGTGGAACCTTTCCTGGGCTTGACTGAGCATTATCAGTTTAAGAAATGAGCATTCATACACACATAATTTGAATAATCAGATGTTAGCTATTACAACAGAGCATCATGTGAGGAACTCGCCAAACCTAAAATGCAACAGCTGTTTAATAGTGGACAGGAATTTGTAGAAACTTAATATAATATTAAGCACGTGTTATCTGACCAACTTTTGATTAAAAGTACATTCACAACTGTGACCTTTTCCAAACTACAGCCCAGGAGCAATATAACTGAGATAAAGCTTTCATTTTTGGAAGGTTTCTGCTACACATGACTCAGTTATATTGTAGCATTGCTTTGTGTTATTGTGTTGTATAGTTTAGATTTCTCAGATTAAAATACATTTCAATTTGTACACTATTATACTATATTTATTCTGCTCTAGTTTATTTTCTATTACAATGTTGTTGGGGTATTGAACACAAAATGCTTGACTTTACCACTTTATTGTCTCACATTTAGAGCATATTTTCATCACAACGTTTGATTTCAATTTCACTATACTTGACAATGACAATGCTTTTGAGGCGCTTTCATTTTGCTCCCAAACTATCTTGAATTTTTTTTTCTTTATGGGTCCCTCGGTGGGGGCTGGCAGGGTGGCGTTGCTGGAAGGCGGAGGGGTTTGCTCTGACTTGTGAGGTCAAGGGTTGCAAGGCATACTTTATTGCGCGATGACTGAGCAGGGGATTAGATGAGTAAGATATCACTCTGTTTTCTGGTCACGGCTGAGCGAGGTTAACTCACGGTGGCCCTGGGGCTTGAGCTGGAGAGGAAAGTGGGGGGGAGGCGGGAGAGGGTATCGTGAGGGCAGGGGTGGCTTGGGGGAATATTGGGCTGATTTCTGATAGCCGCAGAGCGGTCTGGCCTTCCTTTTCTACAGCAAATGCTCACACAGGAAATTAGAGGCCTGGTCTTCCTTTTTTCACACGAACTCCTCACACACAGACTCTTTCTTTTACTTTTGCAGATCTGTTTTACACTTCACAATGCACATAAGAATAGAAAAAAAAATAGTTTTATAAGACCAGAATTTCACTTCTGCCTTATTATTCTCCAGCAATATTTGTGGTCAACTACACAAAGCAGGGTCCAGTTATTTGTCTGGCCTGTGTGATGTGTGATGTCTGCACCCATAATACATTTATTTTTATAAGTTCATCCTTCCTCTTATCTATGCTTGGAGAGGCAATTTGCAAGATATCGGGCCCATGAACCCAGTGATCATGACTTAAAGAGATTGAAACCATTCTCTTATGTCAGATATGATTAGCCGCTCGGTGCCTAATGGGTCTGGAAAAAGAGGTAAACATGTCCTCAACCCTGTGAATTCCATTACATAAAGCAGTTGATTTCCAACTTTGCAAAAATGGAGCAGAACTTCGCAGTTAAGCCTCAAAGCTTGATAAGCCAAGGCCACAGAATTCAATGACAGAAAAACTTGGACAAATAAATACATGACGGGGCTTAATGTTAAATATAACATAACATTATCATGTTCGAGGGTATTATCAGATAATCGACAAATGACTCTGCAAAGGGTAATCACTTGGACCCTAAGATACAATCAACACGCAGGATGAATGTAACTTGGTATCCAGGCGTTAAAGGAGGAAGAAAAAATAAACCTCAAGAGTAATTGCTGATATGTTCCTAATGTGCCCCCTCACCCTTACCTCCCCTTCTCTGTACCCCCTGCTGATAGGCCACCCCTGATGGCTGTCACACCTGGTGTTGAAGACGGTAGGGTGTATTTTATCTGCACAGGGCCCATTGGGGGGCTATTCGTCTTCCTCCAGTCTGGTGTTGGGAGTTCAGGGACAATCCCTCTGTTTATCCCCCTGTCCATCAACACAGCACATATCCCTGGAGTTTTCTCCTGCATCTCTCCTGAGAAAGTGAGGCACGCTTACACCGCCGGGCTGGAATGCTGGACCCGGGCTGTCAAGATGCTTGCCACTATAAATTCACTGAAGAAAGAGTGATGTTTTCAGACATGAGTTGTAATATGCGTATTAAACAACTTAAAAAAACCTGTCCAAATACACAAAATGCAAGTAAATTAAGAAAACATCAATTTTACATACACAACATTTTAAGGAGAACTTTTTTACCCTTAGCCGTAGTTGTCAGACGTTTTGGGTCTACATTTTCACAAAAGGTGCTTAATACACACAACACATCACAAAAAGCCCTGTCAATTCAGAAAATGACAACGAATGTGTTTCAAGAAGACACTATCGCTGGGATTGACTTGGACCTGCTTGCTGTTGCTGTGTTGCTGTGATTCACACCTGGGCTCATGTGACCTTAACGACTCACATGATGCCTAGCCAGAGGATCGCCCCCCCAAGATGGGTGCTTTCAACCAAGTCCTCATTTTTGGTGATTGCCTCCACCCATTCTGGGTTAAATACCTGGGTTTCCTGCACTGACCCTCAGAAATGAAGAGGCCTTTTGGATGACAGGCGAAACGTCTTCAAAAAAGGATAAGAAATCCAGTTGCTTCCTATTAAACACTCCAAGATTAAGATGACCTGGATGACTGAGAACCTTCACCGACTTGTAGCCTTCATCTTCCGAAGTAGAACCGCACCATTTCATTTCAGAACAATTAACATGAGCAATGAAGTGGCCCCAAACTTCAATGAGTCACAAACAGCGGCAACTGTAAAGAATAAACCTATTGTTTTCTCTGCATTTGCAGTGCCCTCTGCAATGTGTTATGCCGTTGGCATTTGCAGTGCATTTTCTAAATGATGCCCACATCTTGCTGAAGTTTGCCACCCACAACAGTGGACATTAAATGTGACCCCTTTCCTGATTATCTTGAAAAATACGTGCTTTTGTTTATCTTTTACTATACACTCCTGCAAAGTAATTAACTTGGCATTGTTTGGATGAGGAGTGTGCCCAGTGGCCAGTAAGTGTACTGTTTATCTACTCTGCGTTACACTACTGCTTCTGCCTGCACACGTGTGTCTGAGATTCTTGGATAGGTCCCTTGGGCCGACAGACCACACATGTGGAGAACGTGAACTCAGCATTCGAACTGGGTCCTCCATGAATTTATAAAAGGGGGAAAAAAAATTACAGTAGACAGAGAAAGACTTGGTTAAAACAAATGTTTTTGACACAGAAATGCTCCTAAAATGATGCATTAATCACATCATAAACTTGATATGTGGGTGCACAAAGCTGCTAGAATAAATAAATGTTCTGCATTTGAAATTACATCACAAACAGATGAGGTAACGTCTTGCCTTCCACCATCAGGCTATCTCAAACAACATATTTCTCTCCCAGTGAACCCTTTCCCTGTTACATAGAATAAATCCAACAAGCTTCGCTGGTCATTACTTAAAGAATGCAGCCTGGTTTCAGGCGAAGCAG
>KV751351.1:3250927-3265687 GCA_001698575.1 Mola mola
AAACAGGAAATAAAATGAGTGGAACAGGGGAGGGGGGAGTATGTGAGTGTAGATGTTGAAATTTGACTCACAGGCTTGCACTCTTGCCTCTCTCTCTGGGACTCCTCTACTTGGCTTCGACTTAATTGCGTCCCCGATATAAACAAGGGGGTTAGTGTGAGAGCAAACCAGCAGCTGAGGGGCTCAAGCAGAGGGCCAGACTGGGGATTGAGTTCAGAGGGGAAGGACTTAACGCAGAACTGATATAAAATATGCAAGGGAGCGCAAAGGAGAGGGACATGGACAGAGGATTAAAGATGGAAGGGAAGAAATGATAACTATTAAGACACCGTAGATGACAAAATTAGATGTCAAGGGAGGAATGTGCCAGCTTTGCCATCTCACATCTGAACATATTTTGCATCAAAGCCAGCCCAACTGGTGTATCGAGTGGTAATGCAGAGCTGTCAGGCCAGAACTAGGGCATCAGACAGTAGCCCTTCTGGCTCCAGCACAGTCAAAAATGCCTCTCTGAACATCTCTTTCACAGATGCCCCCTTCTGATCGATTAGTTCCAGCCCTCTCAAATAGACAGCTAGGAATTGGATTCCATTAGAGGTGATCCCTGCTCAGACTCTTAAGCCTGCCAGTCCTGAGCAGATGCTGCTAAGGTGTACCTCTGGATTAAGCTCCTAAACTAACAAAATATCTGAGGTAAGGGCCTCATACAGTGTACTTTACAGTAGCAGCTCCGACTGCCATTTCTGGACTGGTAAACATTTTTGGAACCATACAACAAAAGAAAATACTGTTGTGCAAAATACATACAACAGATTTTTTTTTTTTTTTTTTTTTTTGGCTTTCATGTTATTTAAGGGAGCTTCACTTTCCGCTGCAGTGAGGTATAAAAGCGAATTTTTAAACGCAGCTAATACAATATTAATCGTGATTTGCTGATATAAAATGCAATATTTCGAGATGTAGGAGCTTGCAGATTGGTGGAATTGCTAAATTCGAAATTGTTAAACTCTGCAAGGCTTTATGTGTTGGGTAATTTTGGGAAATTTTTTGTCTTGTTTTCAATACTTAATCCCTGATGATCACCAACGTTGTCAATACTAGCTCTAGACTGGTTGAACAAACCAAATGTGTTCATTAGTTAGCTTTAGTTAGCTTTAAAGGGAATTGCGAGGGCTATTTGCAGTGTTTCCACTCTGTGCAAAGTTACAGGAACCACCTGCTAGTCTTGGCTTCAGAAAAGACAATATTCTGTCACTTTGACAAGATAGTATTCTCAAACATGTCCACAACATTTTCTTAAAAAGACTTGTTTGATTGTCCTTTCCGTGAGCTAATACAAGACACAAGATAAATTTGTGACCACAGAGACAAAAGCTTCACCAATATGTCCCTCAACTCTCAATTGTAGCTACACTGCCCAAACTATTTACAATAAAACGGACTAGGACCTCTTCAGCCACCACAAATTTTAGTGAGTGTGTGCTCATATGTACTGATGTACTTTTTCCTAAGGAGAACGTAATTTAATGAGGAGGACAAACACATTTTGAGGAATGAATGAAATGTAAAAGGTTCTGCATCACACCTAAATTCACACTATCGTGTTTTAGTGTTTGACAATATGCCAGTTAGGATATGTAAATATCTAATGTATAAATTGTATTAGATTTAAAAGTCAAATTTAGGAAATTTAAGAACAAGCCTTGAGTTTGTATTTACAGTTTCTGTGGTGGAGAAGATTTACAATTAAAGAATAAATTAAGTACTACCAAATATTCTATACCACCTTTTTAAACACGGTATCCTGTGTGTATAGGCCAGAGTGATTAATCACTGCAGATCTGGTAAAATTTTCTGATGAACACTTTATTTTTCTAATCATGGATATGAAGTGGGACATGAGAGTTCCCTGGAAACACTTATTTGATGTGACACACTATTCAGGCCATGTTGTCGTTTAAACTGGGACAAATTGTGCTTTGGGCAGCTGCCAGGGTGTAAAATGCCCAATTTCAGTCCCAGCTATTTAGGCAGCAATCATCTATGAGGTCAGGCCAGTCCCAGCACTTCATTTCTCATCTATTTTTTTCCTACCCTGACAACTAAATGATAGTTGACATCGACTCCCAGAGTTTGCACGTTGGCTGCAAAGTCGTTGCAGACACACGCATGTGTGTGTGCGTCCTGCAGCCCTGACTCTTTTGTTCATGTCCTACAGGGGATAAGGAGCAGGACTAACACATGTGACAACATTCTGAAGCCATGGATTGAAGCACTGTACTGTGTTTCTGTGTGTGTGACTATTAGTATATATTCTCTTGAAGATGTTAATGATGAGGGCAGTTACCATCAAAATTCACCATGGGCTTTCTTTAAATCCACATTTGGATACTATCCTTTCTGAAATTATAAATGGTGTGTCACCTTAGATTAGTTGCAGCGTGTTTGTTATGTTTCCCAATTCCCAAATTTTCTTTTTTTTAAGTGCAATTACGGGCACGTCACGTCATTTACCCCCCACTGCGACTTATTGACATCAACCCCATTTTTCTCACAAAGATTCACCGGTTTGAGACATAAAATATCAAAGAGGACACCATGAACAGCCTTAAGCTAGCTCAGAGCATATGATGCTGTGCTGATGGATCTCTCTGAAGCTGACTTCAGGGGGGAGGGTGAAGAGAGTAAAAGAAGGTTGTAATATTGACAGCAGTCCCACCCCCCACCTACAACTGAGAGGTTGGGCAGCTTAAGGTGATCCCTGCTGAGAGTAAGATGAAAACAGATGCTTTTTTTTCATTGATTGTGTAACCAGAAGCTTTAGCATCAACTAGGAAATAAATTCCAGACAATTAAACAAACAGGTTGAAATAGCTGAGTGATCTTAAGTGTAATTGCCCTTGTTTATATATTCTTCAAGTGTCAGTTTCATACAATTTCACAATAGTTTTAAATTTCCAAGTGTCTTCTTGTAGAACATGTTGCTGGGAAGTGTTGTTTTCAACAGTATATAAGTTAAAGGTGCAAGTGTTACTTAGGATGACAAAGGTCTTTACTTCAATTTTCATTTCTCTTTCATCTATCTTCACATCCCTCCCTCCTTTTTTAAGAGAATTTTGGCAGCATGTCCAACCTTGAAATCTTTTGGCAGATGGTTTTCATCAGCAGTGGCAGGGACAAGATTACCATCAGCTGTCAAACAGCCCCTTGGCACTTTGGTAAAATTGAATAAACAATTAATGTGTGAAGTCTTAAATGCTGCCTTTAACAAATACCTGCTACTAAATGGTGATGAGAGTCACTGGATAGAGTTTATTTCTATCATATGTAAATAAACACATACAACATTTGTTTGGCGACCCCAACTTGGCATTAGTTCAAATATAAGTTTAAAGTAATGACTGACAGCATGTTCTTTTATTCAATTAAATTTAAAATAAAGTGTTATTGTTGCTCTTATTGAAGCGTCATGTATAACAGAGCAGCATCGGCATCTATTGTGATCATATGTTAGGAGCCGTATTTTATGAATAATGGAAATGAAAGCAGCAATAACAATCATATACTGTCCCTGTTGTGTGACTTGGACGGTAAGTAGCTGGCACACCAAAACTTGTCTCATACTTGTGCGCATTTCCTGTGACTTCCTGTATTCTTTGAGCTAGCTGCTAAATGCTGCTATAGCTGCTTTAAATCCATCAGCTGTGGGTTGCACACATAAGGAAAAAAAACCATAGGCCTCCCCTGTTGTTGTGCCCTGCTGACTTTAATACAGATATAAGAATTATTTAAACTACCTCCACTGTGGGCTCAGAGGCTGAAAATGCTGTGTAACCGTGGCTTGTGCCTGTCAAACAGAACACAGGGCTGATCATCATTGAAGGGTTTTACAGAAAAATAGACATATTTGGAATAAATTTTATTTTGTTTTTGTTATTATAGTTTGGACCTCAGCCCTCTCACACGGAGTTGTTGAGTGAACAGAAGTTAATTTGTGGTCTGCACTGGGGTGTACATAGTTTGGTCCAGTTTGAGTGAATAAATAAAAAATGGAATGAGTTACTCAATTAACCAGTGAGGAGCTTCACATTTTTTCAATGTATTATCGGTTAAAGAAGAATTAGTTCATATGGTTCGACACTTTGCACCGCCACAAAGTCCCCGCATTGGCAGTTTGGTGAGCTCACATCATTTATTTTGGCTTTTATAAAGGGTCCAGTCATCAACAAAGATCTGACTAACAGACTGCTCACTTTGCTTTTTAGTTTTGAGAGTAAAAAAGTTCTGCCGTACAGAATGCCATCCATATTGGAGCGATGAAAAAAACATCTTCAGGTGATGCTGGATTGAGACCAGAGATTAACAAGGTATGTTTTAAAGAATGAGAATAAGCTAAAGAAGGCCTGATTGAGTTGTGATTGCCTAAAGTAATCATAGTGCTCATATCTTTTATATATTTTGTCATATCTATATTCTTTTTACAAAAATGGGTGCCGATTAATTTCAGAAAGACAAGAAGAGTGGACATATTTATAGAAAGTTTTGATTGGGGAAAAATGTACTCTTTATGCTTTATTCTGTGTACCATCTTCATTTACTCTAACCTAGGGCATCTATACCAACACTTTCTGCAAAAATTTCACAATTATTTCCTTTAATATGATTCCATTATATTTACATATCCCCCGATTTTGCAGATACTGCAGATATTTTAATAAGTGCTAAGTAGAAATTTGAGCGAGCGGTCGTGAAATGGTAAGTTTCGTAGGACAGAATACTGGTGTTGAAAGAAAGAAATATCAACACCTGCCTAAGCCATGGCTCACTGTACTAATCACAAACACTGTGGTCTATAATCATCATAGTCTTCAGGTTTTTGATGAAATACCTGTTTAATTGAACAGTTGACCACTGACAAGATATTTATACCTTTGAATTATTAATTTAATCTACATCTTAGCAAGAATATTATTGTAAAATAAATACATAAAACACTTCCCGTATTTGAAGCTATAAAACCAAGTTGACAGAATAAATATATGGGCAGGAAAGACTTGATAATATATTTCTAAACCAACAATATGCTAGGTATGAGTGCGTATATTTTGTGCTTTGAGGTTCCAAAGATCAATCACTTAGTGCTTCATGAACAAGCAGAATGTAATGGTTTACCAAGAACGGTTCTCAGGGACACTTGCTACGACACCAAGAAAGTAGCTACTCATTGGCCATCATGGTCAGACAGTAGCATAAAATCAGCCCATTAAAGAAAGCTAAATATTGACAGAGGGTTTAGACTTGGCTGAGTGGAAGTCAAAATTTAACATGTGTGAGCTGCATTAGGAGTTTTGTATTTTCACCTCAACATCCAGGCCTCATGAGAAGCTGTTTATGCCTATTATTATTGTGCAATCTGGCTGGGAAAAATCCCCATCATCCTGGCCTCTTCTCCTTTTTTCTACCCCTTCAATACCACAGATGATTTGAAAACAGTTGACCCGGATCTCAGCTTGATTATTTTGCTATGCCTTCACTCAACACTTCGCCTCTCCCCCCTCACTGACCACCTCCTTCCCCCAGAAGACAACTATTCGCAGGTCAGATTTACTGCAAAATGTGTGTGTTCCACCATATTTGCGAAATTCCCCAAGTGTCAGACTCCAGCTCCCCTACGCAGAGCTTTGAACCTGCCTGCTAGCTCGAGAGCACACATAAATCCTGCACACCCGATGTAGAGGAGGAGACCTTCCTTATATAGGAGCCTAATTGCTGAACTTTGCCACAGCCGAGTTTGCTGCGCTGAATGATTTGTCAAAATTCCTGTCGCCTTGTAATAAACTATCCAGCCAACTTGGCCGGGCCAGGTAAAATTTTAAACAAAAATAGTTCCCATTTGGATACTATTGGTAATAACATCTCTCTTTTATTACACTGTAACTGGGGCAAGGTTGCTTGACAACTGAGATGTTTTGACATTTTTCAACCCTCCCTATTAATATCATTTTGCACTGGCAGAGCTGTCGTGAAATGCAGCTCTAGCTTTATCAACTTCATGATGTAAAAATACGAGACACATGACACACATGGCAGCAAAAGTGGACATTTTTGTGAAAATCAAATTAAATATGGAACATTTTGTTGAGACGACTTGACTGACCACCTGGTTTGTGCGATTGTAAATTAAGCTGCTTTTGGAGAATTGTGGGAAAAAGCAAGCGTGCCATCCTGTCAGAGGCCAAAGTGAGTGTTTGTTTTGACTTTGAGTTCTCTTTGCACTTGGACTGACCCTCCACCAAACGCACTTAGCTCAATAACAGTGTGGCTGTTCTTTTTGCACATTTCAATGTTGTCTATCCTTACTTAGTCAGCTTTGTAAGTCTGTCTATGAAATTTCATATTCCCTGGTTTATTACATTGGCAGAGCACACGCTGTAAATCTGTTCTGCGTCAGTTTGTTTTGATAGCAAAATGAAAAGTAACTGAGCGCATTTACTCAAGTACTGTGTGCCACTGTTTCTTTGCCTCATGCAAATCCCCAAATGGAACTTAAAAGTTTTCCTGTAATATTCAGTTGACTTAGCAATGCATCAGTAATAATAATTAAATTTTATAATGAGTCATTCAGCATTTGTATTGCAGTTAAAAAAAAATGATATGAATTTTTTTCTGTATTGACCTTACATTTTAACTTTATTGACTTTCGCTAATATGAATTCTGTAAAATGAAGACAAAACTCCACTAATATACTAATAATGATCCTGTCATAATTTGGCCATATGCAGATCTCCCATTTCATAATGTTTGTCTAATAAAGTCATATGTTCTAGAGTTTATCTGCACCCTGGCGAGCTGAGGCCACAGGTTTTCAGGCTTTCCAGCCACATCAATCTGGGGGCCAAGATTCTTCACCAGAGCTCCTCATGAGTGAACCACTTTGTGCTCGGAGCTCAAAATAGCATGCGGCTCTCAATTATTGGGTAAGGAGCAAACACAGGTGTGGAGTCAACCACCAGCGCTGGTTCCCCCTGCCACAGAATAAAGCAACTCTTGTCCCTCAGAGCCTGACTAGGAAGGCCAGATCCATGCCAGGCTTTGAACTGCAAAGACCACTTGGCCTGTTCGGTGCCGGAGCTAAAAGAGACCTTTTAAAGGTGTGGAAATGAAACGTCCCACATCAATCATGCATTTCCACTTCTGAATAATTTAGCAGTCACTGCGGCCGGCTGACTCCTGTTCCTGCCACATGTGTGCTGTTTGTGTGTGTGTTTTGTGTGCTCTCTGAGGTATGTTGTGTTACTGTGCTTTTATGTGTCTATTAATTTGAAAGGGAACGATCGGCAGGTCATCTTTACACCCGCAAACCCCTCAACTGCAGTCAAGGTAAGCACTTGAACTTTTGATTTGGAGGAAAAAAAAATCATGTCCCTTTTTGCAAAACTGGACCTTTTAAGCTTTTCTAAACTTTTACAATAAACTCTTGCACTTACAATTTAACAATAACTGTATTGATCATTCTTCTTTGCTCTTAGTAATAGCGGAGGACAGTGTATCAGCGAGGTGGGAGGGGGGCGACAAAGAGCAGAGCTCAGTGGTGTCTGCCACAGACAATGAGCGCTCTGTTTGGCTGGCTATGATTCTGCTGGTGTGGATCAGGCGGCCCTGCTTTAATTTCAGGTTCTTGGCCTCTCTCCTGCTGCTCTGCTTTTCTCTTCTCAGCACGCTCTCTGCATAAATTGGCCGTCTAGGTTGGTCTTGCGAGATGACTTTTAGCAGGCTGACCTGGACTGTCCAAATGACGGATCGCTGACTTATTGGCTCAAATCAGAAGATGTGGAACTTGTCTCACAGCCAGCTTTCTAAAATGAACAGAAAGGGCTGATCACTGACTTATCATACATGAAAACAAAGAATTAAGGGTAATAATGGTCAGGAAGACTTGTCAGTTACTTTCGATTAAATTAACAATGATGCACTGAGAATTAACTGCTTGAAAAAATATAATTTATTGGATGCTGACACCGTTTTATCATCATATCATTTAATATTGGTTTTGTCTTATTTTATGTGTAAAAAAGGCTTTTGACATTCTCCTAGGATTAAAAGTATTCAAAAAAAACAACTAATTCCTTTTCAGTGTGTGAATATGAAATATGAAACAAAGAACTTGAGTGAAATCTATTTTTACAGTAGAATAATGACAGTGGATTCTGTGTCTTAGGCTCAGACTTCAGTGTGTAGCCAAAAGATCATTGTAGTTGTGTGTGGCCCACACAGGAAATTAAGAAACCTCTGCAGCTTGAAGCATATTTGTGTCCGAATTATCTCGGAACAGCGGATTTAAACAAAGTGAAACAAGGTTCAGCATGTGTTCGTTCTTGACACGTGTGGTCAGTACCCACTTTCATTTTAAATGTATGCCTCTCTCGGCCCATCTGACCAGTGTTAAATTGAAGGATACAAGCGTTTGTTTGTTCTGCCAGAGACTTTTAATTAGTTTTCTTATGTGTTGGATTTATCGCTCAATCTTACCTTGCCTGTTTTAGCCTGTTACTGGATTCTACTATAAAGCACTGACAGGATGAAAAAAGGCTTCACTGATGACTGATGAGTATTACATGTTACTTTATACCTTTAAGGACCTGCAAAAACGTAAGCAAACAAAACTTTTTTTCTGATGCGGTTAATGATTTTGAAGAACAATAACATTCATTTTTGCCTAAACTTTTGATTCTGGGTGGATTAATTCATCATTAGCTGCTGTAAATGTGTATGAAAGGATAGTGTGTATGCGGTTTATATCTAGAAAATCAGAAAAAACCCCCAAAACATATTACCCACCCATTTACTCATGTGAGAATAAACCTGGTAACGTCCGCGAATGTATGCGTGTGGGCAGCAAGCGACCCAACAGAAACAAGACCTATTTATTTGAGCGAGAAGAGTAAGCATCCCAGTAAAGATGAGACTGATCCCGCTTTGAAAGTCTTGAACCAATCACTGCAATGTCATCACATCCATCCCACTGCCGTGCACAGCAGATATAGTACACTGCAGCCAGCCAGTGTCCATCTTTGTGGACATAATTTACACAGATGTTTCTTATATCAATGGATTAGAGAGCATATTTCCTCAGTAAGTGAAAAAAACAAAGGCTTCACTGAATTTATTATGTCTTAATTGAGGGGACCTACATCAATGTATATTTGTGTGCCGACAAACCTGGATTTCTTTTTGTTTTAGCAGTGGAGCTTAAATGTGGGGTCAAATATTTAGAAGCAAAATTCCTCAAATGGGCTCCCTTATCATGCGTATCTTGTAACATTTTTACTTGAAAAATGTTTTGGAGTATTGTTTTTTATTAATTTTAGGGATGAATTATAATAAAACTATATTGAAATAAACTCATACAATAACTAAATGGTTGTATATTATATGTCTTTACATTTTTTATCAGTTTTATGTAATTTTTGCTTCCCTTTACCTTTTATTTGGTCTCTATTCATCTATTTTTGTTCTCAGGTCTGTTTCAATGCCTTGTTCCATGCACCCAAACAGTTTATGTTCTTATTTAGGTATATCCAATGAATTTTGACAAAAATATAATTAGCTTCTCTTGAGATTAAACAATTAGTCTAAATACATGGACAATACAATAATCTGTTGTAAGACACAGACGCACACAATTTAAATACAATTTAAATCCTCATATACTCTCATAAATATTATATACATAGATAAACCTTTGAAAATGATGAGTAAAATTATGAGTAAAACCTCCTAAGGGTTAAAAAAAAACCCAACTCCTATATGTTCATAGAAGCAATAAAGTTTGAGCATATAGAAAAAGTTAGATGTATAAAAGTCATTCTTGCATGAGGCAAAGTGTTGACAGTAATGGTGTGGATGACCCGACACACTATGCCCTCCAAGGTGAGCTCCCTCTCCACCAGGCAAAGGGGACCATGGGAAAGCTCACATACCGATTAATCACGGCTAATGAGCTGGAACAGTGTAGCTCTGGCACTGTAGCTGCCTTCCATGACCATCTAACCTCACACCCACCCACCAGCACACACACACACACACACACACACACACACACACATGCTCCCATATGTATAAAGCCAGACAGAAAAGTGTGTAAACTACAGAATAACAGACAACTGCCATAATATTCAAGAATAGATATTGATAACACATCTGTTGAAGTAGGCAAAAGCAACATTAACGCCTGAATTTATTTACAATTATATAAAAAAAGATATTATTTGTGTTTTTGCTTTCACGCTGATGCTATCTGGGCTGCTGTCTGTATGCAAGCGGTATGATGCGAATTTGCGACGATCGGCATTAAGGGGTTAAAATGATCGAAACATTTTTCTTAATCAATTTTTAATTTGGTATCATTATACCGATGTTACTTACATGGCTCATGTGACGGAATCAAAGCACTGCACTGTGTCATTCTTGAATTAAGAGAAAACACTAGTGCGCCTAATTTCTTTCCTCAATAAATGTTAACGACATTACAGATTTACCGCTGTTTATTCACAATTCTTGGCATCAGCGTGACCCCTGCAACCAGTGGGTTTTAATGAGCAAGAGTTTAAACAAACAAGAAGGCAGAGCGATGAATGAGAGACAGGAGAAAACAGAAATAAGTGATGTCATTAAGAAAGTGACGAATGACAAAGTTGGACTTCATAAATATACTCTTAAGGATTTTTGTGCTGAACACATACAATGCTAAAATGTCTGTATGACTATATGTGGCTAGAAATTATGCCTTCATTTATAGCATGCTTTCAGTCAATCCATTGCTGTATTTTTCAGCCTATACCCAGTCATCGCATTAAAAAAATGCAGTGAAAATGATGTAAGCATTAAAATAAATAAATAAATCACTCTTTTTATGGTCCTGCTTGCAGGGTGCAGCTGTCATTATTTCATGTCACATATGGCAGGCCGTACATAATGTGGTTTCTAGACCTCTCACAAGCTACTGAAGAAGCTACAGCTGTGGGCCTCTTACTGTAACAGTGATCCTTGTTGCACATATATCATAACTGACGCTTGTGAGTGCACGTTTCAGTTGCCATTCCAGCAGGCACATATATCCTTAGTCTGACTTCTCTTGCAGCATCCTCTGTCCTTGTTCCCTGGCAGGTGATGGAACAGAGTCAAGAAGGAGACTGTCATTTAAATTCTTGCTGTTCGGAAAATAGATCCATTTGTTGTGTGATTAAGGTCTCTGTGGGAGGAGGTCAAGAGGCTACAGTGGACTTTGTGTTACTGAGAGCTGTAGTATAGGCTGTAAATCATCGTGGGAAATCTATTTGAAGGTAGAGGTACTGAGGCAACGGGTGTGGCCTTATGCCGCAAAGTAATTTTATTACGGATCACCTCTGTCTGGGATTACATGTTTAGATTGCAGGGTGATGCCCTTATGTTAAATAAGGAATCTGAACCCGCAGAATGTACTGAGGAATGTATTCCTGAGCAGTGAAAAGCTCTTATGGATATACACACACTCCTACTGATGCTTGCATTTAAAAGGCCCACACCTGTCTGCAATTTAAGAAGCAACAAATGAAAACTAAAGCAAGGTCCCCCTGCCAGAAATTTGTGGTATGGGTGTTCGTGCATATCTCGTCCAAATAATGGAAGGTTTAACCAAATCCACCAGCTCCCTATGGCACATATCCCACCCTGAGACATCCAAGCCACAGAAAAAATCCAACTTTAACATACTGTAGTTAAGATGTTATTCCGAGTTTTGCTTCTGCAGGAGCTTTATGTCTTGAGGGCTTTAATTCAGTTTATGGATTCAGGCTTTAATTTTAGGGCAGATGTGAAGGTTTTGTGAATCAATTAAACATAAACGGGCCTCATTCAAAATACGTAATAACTTGAAGCTGCTCACAACTTTGAATGAGTTTGTTATCACCATCAAGTCTGGGGAAAAAAGTTATCTGCATCCATACAACTCCATAATTCTGAAATCTGTCCAGACTGTTCCATTGGTTTGGGAAGAGAGGAGGGTGGGGTGAGCTCTGTGGTGTGTTTCTAATATCTCCCCAAAAATCCCTGTGGGCAGAATCGTCTTGGGTGTTCCAGGGTGGACTCCAGTGTTGTTATATTTAACGGGTTCCCAGTGCTGAAAGCAAAAGAGGAAAAAAGAGGGAGAAAGATGGCGAGCAGAGTATCAGCCTGACCTGGCGTAAAAAGCACCCTCTGTGTGTAGCTTGAGGTGAGATTCACATTGCCCTTCTTTTTCCCTTTCTCACTCTCCTTTTTCTCTTTCTTGGTGGGGAGGAGGGATGTAGGTAATGAAGCTTAAGTGAGCCTGGTGTCTGGTAATGTAATATACACAAATCCCCTTGTCAGGTCTGGATCCAATAATGTGTCATTTACCACGTCTGGAACAGATTGGCCCAGATGATCGGAGTGAACCTTTGCCCGGGTGAAGAGTACTCAGCATCTCTCGGCCTGGAGGCCTTACAAGCAGGTCCATGCCTCGCCCATTCTCCCTTGCCCCTATCACCTCCCCTCACCCATCTCTTGTAAAAGCAAAGGTAGGCTTCAAATGAGATTGTATGATGTTTTTTTGGGACCACATTGGACAGGTTAGTCACAGCTGCTCCAATCCTATCTTATGCGCATTTAAATATTTTGTCTTTTTCTTTTGGATGCAGTTGGCCTGTAAGAGAAGGGGGAAGAGAGTTAAAAACTGAATATTCACTTACAATACAGACTGAAAGCCTTTACAATCAACATCAGCATCAAGAGTTTGGAATGATCTCACTTAAGCCAAGGCACTGAGTCAATCCCTTTTCCTTTATTTATGGGGTACCACAAGGATTTATTCTTTGTCAATTACTGTTTAAATGGTACATTTTATAAATATTAGAATTGACAACTATATTTTTGATATCTCTTTCTATGCAGATGACCCCAGACTCATTGTTTATCCTGCAAAATTTCAAAACAATATTCACATCTCTCCTCCTAAGATATAGACGTACTTGACAGGACATTGTCATTTAAAATTCATATCCACCCTTTGAATCCAAAAAATACATTGATCAAAAACACTCTGTTATCGAAAAAGAATTTCTTCATTTCAATTTTGAAACTGGCATATAGTTAAATAAATAATTAACCTTAAACATTTCAAATGTAGGTATTAATTACAATATTCCCATGTAAACTTGAAAGACCTACCCTCTAACAAGTTTCCATTTGGAGACTTTAAAGCGTATTGGTAGTTTTCTTTTTTTTTTTTCTTTTTGTTTATATAATCTCTGTAATTGTTTCATTAATTGTATTTTGTGTTAATCACCTTATTATTGGATGGCTTGGATTTGTTGCCCCAATATTGAGTCTTTTTTTCAAAAAGCACATCTTGATCTCAATGAGTCTGGGATGAAATAAACTTGGCACTAATAGCCTGGATTGTTGATTTTTTAAGGTGTCCAAAATGAACATGCTTGTTAACTGTAGGTAGATTAAATAACTTTGGCAGTTCTGATTATGAACCACCAAAGGCCTTTTGGTATGAGGCTTCAACTTATATCAATAATATGTCCCAAGTAGAGATGGTAGAAGATTCTGTTTTCAATTCAGACCAAATGTGTAAGTGGTACAACATATTAAAACTGAACATAAATATTATCCTAACAATATTAACTGAGAAAGAAACATTAAGCCAAGCATCATGAAGTATCCCTCACTGAGCATATGTGTTTTCATAGGCACCAGGGTGGGCATGCGGTATGAGATCATGTTGCTAATGACTGGTAGTAGTGGACTGTGTTTTAGAAAAGTAGCTTATCAGCAATTTGTAGCCGAGGGAGAGCACATTTGCTCACAGTGGTAATTACAAATGCTGGGGCAAATGGAGTTGCCGGAGAGCAGGAAGCACAGGGCTACAAGGGCATGAGTATGAATTTACCACTTCGTCCCTGCTTGCCCCGGTCTTGGAAGCAACCCTTCAGCCCACACAGAGAGCAGGGGGGCCTGGGAGGTCTACAGCTGTGGATGCAAAATAAGGGAAAGGCAAGGAAAGATACTTGGTAAGGAAGTAGAGAGTTTAGAGGAAGCACAGTTTTAATCTTTTAGCTCTGTATAACGTTTTAATATATTAATAAAAAATGCATTAGGGCCCGGGAAAGTGGTCAAACATGAGAGAAAATGAAGAAGAGAAAGGCTATGGCTATTTATATCCTTTCACCTTCCTCACATTTACAGCAAATTCCTAAAATGACTGCGTTTTTGAGTGAGAGAGGAGGAAGAATAAAAAGCAAGAGGAGGAGGGAATATGGAAAATGTTTCTGTCTTTAAAAGTCCCAGTCCTCCTATTACATACAGTACTCGAAACGTGCAATGTTGTGTTCACCCAGGAGAAGTCATTCTGCAGGCCTCTCAGGAGTATTGTAGCTCCCCTCTGCGGCACAGACTCTGATTTAGTACCGTTAATAAACATGATGTAGTGCTTACAGTGATTGCCCAGACGGGAATGTTTCTTTCAGTTTTGTTTTTTTTACCCCTCTTTTTCAAATTTTTTGCACGTGGCACTGACAGAGACAAAGCAAATGCAGGACCGCATAGTTTATTTTAAACCTTCACAGACACAGACAAAGTTTCCAGAGTTATGGATCAGAACTTCAAACTGACAGGGCTCAGACTTGGATTATATTTCTTTTATAATTCTTTGGTGTTTGTATATTATATTTCAGATATGTACTATGAAAATAGAA
>KV751351.1:3265857-3296904 GCA_001698575.1 Mola mola
GAAGAAGAAGAAGAAGAAGAACAAGACAAGACCACAAAAATTCAACATTCATCTATCCATCCATCCCATTATCTGTGACTGCTCAGAATTCAAAACGCATTCACAATTTAAAGCCATTCATATGTGTGCTATTCCCATATTTTCTACATTTGGATGAGAATTGAGAACAAATGGAGTAATGATCAAAATTAGATGTCGAGTGGAAGAAGTCACATAATACCTAGCAAGGTGCACTTCTCTTTTATATTTATTAAAAGACGAATTACATGTTTAAAATAAAAACAAAAACAAAGCCAACAAGCTGGATTTAAAGTGTGCCTGCCAGTGTGCCTGCCAGTGTGCCTGCCTGCCTGCCTGGCAAAAAAAATCATCCAGCATGCTCTCAGCACAGGACATACATGGCCACAGCTGGCTCTTATTACAAACCCTTACAGTAGCCATTCTTTTTCAGTCCCCCCACCCACTCCAAACCCTTTTTGGTGACGCGTATTAGAAACGTAACATACTAGTTTGGGAGTTTGCTACAGATTTATATGGTAAAGGTGCTCCTTTTAAAAAGTGTTAGTATAAGTATTACTTAAGAGGTTAGTGAGAAATTTACACTTTATGTTACAAAAAAATACAATTTCACAAAAAATTCACATAAAATCCCAGATTAAATAATTGTAGAGAAATGTAGGAAAATCCTTCCACCCATGTTTTGACCCTGGGCAAAAGCACTGGATTCTATTATTCATGTGTTTGCATTTGAAATGACAGATATTTTCTTTAAAAACATTTGGTGGAGTATTTATGGTGTGGGTCATATGAGTGATATGTTTGACTAATATTATGAGCAATATACTGTAATAAGCACACATTTTTGGGCAAGCAAAAAAACACTCCATAGTACATACACAGCCTATCATGTATAGTTTTCTTGCTTCTTTGTGACATAAGTTTTATTAAAGAATACTACAGTCAGTGTTCATGCTCAGCATAATGTGAGTGTTCACTCGTTGTAAAGATTGTCTGTATGTGACTGAATTTCCAGAGCTGCCTCCTGATGGACTCTGACTGGTACCTGGTGTGTCTGCTGCCCATCTGTCAACACCAGATACCCTGTGTGAGGCTGTGTGCCGGCAGATTGTTTCACCGAGGGTCTGCAAATGTTGCCAACATGTAGGGGTGGGTCATAGTCTTGCCTGGAAGTAACAAATAACAAGGTTTTGACCGACCCCTGACTCTGATCGAGCATGGACACATTTAAGAAAGGATTCTTGTCCAAACTATACAACATGTGACCAAAGGGTGATGAGTTCATGGACTGAGCTCAGCGTTGTAATCTGGGTTTCTGACAATGTGAATGTTCCATCTCAGCCTGCATCTTCAAGTTTCACAGGCTGCTGTCTCTCAGAAGTGTCCCTCCCCTGCCCCTGTCTCGACTCCTCACTTTGTCTCCACACTCAGCTACACCTCTGCAGTTACTTGGCACCACACCTCCTGGTTGTTATCCCCTCAGCCTCTCTCCTTTGACTCCATCCCTGCCCTCTCATGCTGAGGGGGGACACTCAATGCCTTTAATGTAGTCTTGGCCTCGTGTTCCCCACCCCCAACCCCTGTCGGGCTGATCCAGGAGCAGTGGGTCCCAGCTCCACCCTGGGTGATTGATAGCAGAGATGCCCTCTCCTCACACCCTCCACGCCCCCCGACCCAACTAGGCGGACAGCATAGCGTTTCATAAGCTCATCTGCTTGGCGCCCAGGAGCTGCACCTCAAATGCAGGCACCACTCCTGTCTCATTCTGCATGACTCCCTGGGGGACACAAAGCATGCCTGTGTGTGACCTCCCTTTACCCAGCCTGCAACCCCATCTCGACATAACCCTCCACTCCCCTCACTGTATCATCACCATCTCCCTGCTTAATCCCTCTGACAACCACACTTTAACTCTCACCAAACACATGAATATCACTTTACTTTTTAAAAAAAAATTTGTGTAAAAATATCTAATTCCAAGTCTCAGAGTTTTGAAGATATTTCATATTGCAAAATAAAATGTTGAGACAGAAAAAGTTGGGATATCATCAAAGAGAAGATGCAGTAGGGGCTGGCAGAACATGACGGCCAATTTACGACCAATTTCAATGCTCCGACACAATGAACAAAAGTGTCTGTCAGAGAAAAAGTTGAGTCAGGAGCTGCTGTTCTTCCTGTTTCATCATTCAAAGATGTGTTGCCGTTACTTGAGCATAAACAAATGGTACATCGTAAAGGATCATCAGTCTAAACCATTACTAAAAGAAGACATTTCTGTTCAGCTGTCTAACATGTTAGTTGGAAGATGAAATGTCATAGGGTATGTCAAATAGGGATCTGACAATGCACCTTGAGGCAGTTATTAATTGACATGAAACATTAAAATCGGTTGAAATGTATAAGTATAGTACAAGTGTATACATTTTCACTATATAGCAGAGGTCGCTTGCAGGCTTTTCACTGCCACCTCAGCAAATCTTCCAACTCAAGAACCACAGTTTGGTGCTGTTTGTGTTCTCTCTTCCTCTAACTCATGATTCCTACATCTTGTTTAATTTTTAGCAATACATTTAACTATCTACTAGATTCTCAACATACATTTGTTCTCCTTAAGGACTTCAACCTTTCTTTGGCCTTAGCAACTTTTTGCTAAGCCTGCAGTTGCTTATTTGCGCTCTGTTCAGTGTACCAAATGTTATCCAAATGTTATTTCACTGTCTCCTTTAGTCATTAAAGTATGTGTCATAAAATGATAATAAATGTTTATTTACAGTGTTTGCTAGCACACTGGAATTGTGGCTATACACAGGCTATGCATAGGAAGCGAATCATTAACTTTAGTAGCTTGCCAACCTCCAACACAGACCAGCAGTTTCAAGGCCCTCCTAGCCTTTTCGGGAAACCAGGAAGGCTGAGTCAGTGTGTGGAGAAAATATTGTGAAAGTCCAGAGATCTTAGCTTTTTTTTTTTTTTCTTTTGAGAGTATGTTGAAAGTATGTTTTCAGTGTCACTTTTGTGAAATGTGAATTTATTTGCGCGGTTTATACATGACTCAAATAAAAAAAATAGGATTCTTTAATTTGATAAAGAAAAGCTTTCCAATAATTTTGCAGTTTCTACTTTTTTGCAGGGAAATTTAAAAAGAAAAGTTTTAAGTCATAATCTATCTTCAGTCTTATTCCTTGAAAATTAAAGAGCTACAACAAGGGAATGTTTGGTAAACTAAATCAGTGATGAGAAAAGTTGCCAAATTATCTATTGATTGCTTCTAGTGCTTAGTCTCATAATATGACATCCTGCTGTTCCTTCTCAACAAGAAACCCTTCATCCAGCTGACCCCCTTACCTCAAACTCCACTCAGGAAGCTGGGAAAAGTCTGTCCTCCTTTGTGGCATTCCAAGTGGGCAGAAGAAATCTGAGGACACTGATCACCTAACCTCTCCGACTGAGGCAGCACCTGTTGGGGCAGCGCTGGAGAGCAGGGGGGAAACAGATCCGGATCAATGGCAGCTCCGCGCTGGCCAGCTACATGTCACTTTGCATCAGATGGTGCTGGCTGCCACTTGACAACCTCTCATCAATTTACACAAATAGGGTGAATTATGGACTTCACATAAAACTTTATGTGGACCTCTTACAAACAGTTCCTGTGACACGTTTCACGTTTGATTTTTTGTTTTATTGACTTTCCATGTTGTCCATTATGGTTACTTTAAGGAGCTTCTCAGTCTGTCATAAATAAGCACGCTTTCCTGGAATCCTCAGAGCAGCTTAATTTCAGTGAGGGCATTGCTGATGGAGCCATCTAGTGCCACAATGAATCTAAATCATTCATGTAAGAATGTAGCACCATGAAAAGACATATATTACAGTGTATGGGTCCTGCCTGACAACCAATCAAATATGTCGCCCAGCTGTTCATGAGGTGACCATGAAGGACCGTGCGAGACTGAACACGGGGACATAAATCATGCAGGAAGACGCCACAGTTGCTGCTTGTGTCTGCATGTGGTAAAGACATTTTTGCCATAGCTCCCTTGGAGAACCTTGTCATTAGATGTGTTTATGTTATTATTCTGTTTACTCTTGGGCTTTGTAAATGTGAGTCAGTAATAAATTGCAATTTTCCTTTAAGTAGCCCTGTTTCTCACATACATAATCTACTACACTCTCTATTATATTGGAGCTAATAATAAAGCAGTTCTTTAAAAAGCCTATTAGCTTATGGAATCCATGGATAATGTTCTTTTTTGAACTCTGAAAATTGACTGCTGAACATGAGTTGCAACATGAGACTACAGTATGAGTGTACTCATACTTCTCCTGATAAATTTTCTGGATCACTCATGGAGTAAGATCGTTAATGTGACCAGAGCAGGGCTAGTTTCTCCTCTTGTCCAAGGTTATTTGAACTAAACCAACCGTTCCTTTAAATGTCTGAAAGCCCTTACAGCATGGGCCACAGCCTTTATGCCTGACAGAGGAACGCTGCTTTGCATGTAGCCTGATTATTATCTGCTTCACAAATTGCTAGCAGCTGGCTTGTTCACGGCCGACAGTCCCTTAGTTTGTATATCGAAAATGTTGGAATGTGGACAATTACCACTTTCACTTTCTCACAAAAACCCTAATACAGTTTACATAACTATTCTCTGGAAAATCCTACTTTAAACGCAGTTACGAGCCTCCAGGGCTGGCTCAAGCTGATAAAGACTTTGCTTCCCATTTGAAACAGCTCTCTGGTAGCAAGGACAAACAAAGAAGACTGTTTTCATAGATAAAGATGATTTTTTTCCCCTGCATAATTTCACTCAAACCAGACAGATTTTTTTTATAATTGAGTGTAAAGGCTTTATGTAAGTGAAATAAGATGCGCCACCCACAACTAAGGTCTGCAGAGGGTTACAGTTTCTGTATGCTGGACTACTATATCTCTGTTGTGATTTAAGGGTCAGTAAAAGAGGAAACCGCATAGAAGTTGGCCAGCAAACAGCTGAACTCCAAAAAGTTTTTCCTCAGATTTTTTTTTCTGCCCATCATATGATGATTTGTCACAGTGCAAGGTATGTCAAAGCCAAGCCACGTTCCAGCTGAACAAGTCCAAACATGGGTTGATGAATGTCGAGTTTTATTTGGGGAATGATCATGATTGCTCATTCAAGTACGATTCTTGCAGGATCTTTACAAATGCAAGAGTCGACCAAGCTTTATTTTAGCAAACTGGCCAAACTGGCGCAAAAATAAGGTGCAGAATATGGAAAATTGTATGATTTTGATTGACTGTGTTTATAGAGGACAAGAAGCAGCGCAATGGAGTAGAAACAGAGTGAGAGGAGTCAAGTTGTCGGTTCGTCTCAAGCTGGTGAGCACCTTACGAGTGGTCGAACAGTTTAACCTATAATTACTACAATTAAAATAATACTCATATTAACAAAGAAAAATTGCTTCCAAATGCTCTTACACATGCAGAGGAAAAGAAAAACAAAAGCACACAGGCACAGATTGGCTAGAGAATTCTTGCACCAGAGCATGACATGTCAAATCTGAATAAATCTTGTAAATAAATTAGAATCTATAGCAGCTTTTTTGGATTCCTGCTACAAAAGCAATTCTTCCAATATGGCAGTGGAGATTTTGCATTCTTTAAGATTCTAAGTGTTTATTTCTGTTTTGATGATACTTTTTGTTGCTGTACACTGTGCAAGATGGGAATTCCCCGTGTACTTTATGGGACAAGGCCCCAGAGCTTGACTGCAAGCAAAACAGTTTTAATGTTTCTTAAAACACTGAGAGGATTCAGAAAGTTGTACATGGACCAAATAACTAAAAGGTCAAGGAAGGGAGTGGAAGACAAGATGGGGTGTGAACACAATGCGATGAGTGTGTGTCTGTGTGTGTGCCTTTAAGTGTTTGTAGTTGGGAGCTTCAGTGATTGATATTTTCTAGTCTGTCTCTCACACTTAAGCAGGCTCTAGGGATACAGAGCTGGCCGGGTTGGGGGAACAGAGTACATATCACACATACCACCCCGATGTGTCACAAACTGTTTTGCAGGAAAATTGCAGAGGTTAACATCAAAGTCAAAAGCACACTGTCGAAATCAAAATGTCAGCCCTACGCCCAATAAAAATCACTGGACCCCTCACTCGTGTGATGAAGAGAAACAATTGAGACTCCAAAGTCAACATAATTTTCTCTCTTTTTCCGGAAAAAAAGCCCACTTGCAGGTTTTGCCCTTTTGCTGCACATAGACTGAGGAACGCTGTTAAGGAGACCTCCAGTGGTATAACAGCTTGACGATATTTTTTTCCTTCTGGCAGTAACGACCTCATGTCCAGTAAGTGCCGTCCCAGAGCACTGATGGAGAGGCCTGTTTTGCTGAGGCGTGTGAGGGAGTGATCAGAGGAATCCTGCGGACAATAATCGCACCGCTGACCCTGGACGTTAGTGATTGATGTCAAATGTGACCATGAAACCCAACAGGGGTTGTTGTACTTTTGATTTTATTGGCCACGATGTCAGGCTGTCTGCTCTCTGTGGTGAAAAAGACCTGCAATGCCGGAGTGCAAGCCTTAAGACACACAGTGTACAGACTCTGCCGAAAAGTATAATAACACGTTAGTTTTTAGTTGTTGAAATCTGGACCTATTTGTAGAGACAACAATATACAGATTGATGCCCATATGATTGTTATCTGCAGTGATTCAGAACATTATACTCTGAGTAATTTTAACTCACGATAACTCAGCAACTCAATGTTGTTGATTTTTACAGCACATTATTCTGCCTTTATAGATGTTGTACATGGCTATTTGCTGCTAGATTCATTCCCAAGAAAAATGTATGATTACACCCTCAAAAACATACAAATGAAATAATTTCAAAGCAGCCTACCCAAAACCATTGCATTTTTGCCTTGATTTTAATACATTTTTACCAACCCCGAATATTTCAGAAAAGTTTATCAACACAATTTGTTTTCTCACATTTGGTACTAATGCTAGTACGCTAAACTTGACAACATTTGAGGTGCATAACATGCATTACAGCTTTAGTTACCAAAGCTCTGTGGTTTCTCCAGACAGCCAATCCACCTGAACTCTCCTTACGACCTCTTGACATCACAGAAATATCCCTCTGCCAAGAAAACTGTTGCAAGTTAACATAACCATGTAGCACATTCATCTTGTCCAGAACCTCTTTGACAAAGGAAAATGCTTAGTAATATATGAACATATTTCTTGGAGATATATACCCATTTCATGATAAATAATGAAACAACATTAAGTTACACAAGAGTGACTGTATATGTAATATAAAATCAAACATCAGCAGAGAGAAACCTTGATTTCTTGCACCGAGGGTTAGGGTTAGTTTTGGGTCGCATATATTCCCTTACTGCCATCCACAGTTTTAGAATGTGCAAAGCTAAAGTCTTTGGTAACTACTCATCATGACGATTCCTGGGCCACAACTTAACCTGTAAACTCAGCTTTCCCAGGGTGGGGTCTCGTTCAAATGCTGTGCAGGCAAAACTCCCTATGAACCGCCTCACTAATCTGTCGGTTCTTTGTTGAGACTGAACCACTGGAATATTCAATACATCACCATCCATCTGAAACATCCACCCACCTCAAACTTTTTGCATATACTACAATTTTGTGGAGTCACATTTATATACATATATGCACATAAATCTACGTTAAATATACCGGTTACACAAAATCTCACGATTTTCAGACATAAACTTCAAAGCGATGTTCTACAAATTATACTTTTACAGCAAAGGCAGCCGAGGAGGCGCTGTGGTGTGTTGAATCAAAAGTGATTGTTATGCAGCAGAAAATATCTCATATGTGTATGCATGTGGAATTATTGTGAAAGAAAGGCAGCACTGTAGAACACCCTCCCCTCACTTTCCACAGAGCAGAGTTAAGGTAATGGGGGAGACGTAAAACACTGATTGCATTTTTCTCTACATTTATGCATACTCAGAAAGGGAAAAAAAATAGACCCGTGGTTTATGATTCCCTGATTTCACTGGAACATGCATTGAAATGTAAACGAGTACAATAAATTAACTTTTAACTGCCTACCAGGGAATTAGCCACATAGTCTGGATTTAAGGAACTCTCGTACTTTCATTCAAAGTCACATCATTTGTTGTTAGAGTAAGAATGTCCATCTTACTGAGCGTGCGCAGTCCAATTCTGCGCTAACATCTGTGCACAGAAATGTTGCGGTTGAGACATGGGGGTAATGGGTATGTTGGCTTTTCAGCAGTATCGCTTCACACTTTCCAAAATTGATCTTTTTATAGCCACATTGTTAATTATTTTTCATACAGTTCCTCCTGTTCATGTAATGTTGTTTCTACAGAGGTTTCACTCTTTGGGAGAAGCCTTTTATTTATGACTCTTTAACATTAATAGAAATCTCAGAGGTTGGCTATACCAGGTCAGACATAGGACGGGTTTTCTGTTACTTTGACGTCAACTACATGCAGATTGGCTCAGGAACATGGACTCAGAAAAACAATGTTTGGGTCCCATTGGAAAGCAAGCAGACTATCCATCCATCCATCCATCCATTTTCTACCGCTTATCCTGTTAGGGGTCGCGGGTGAAGGCGGGGGGACACCCTGGACAAGTCAGTTCATCGCAGGGCTGACATATAGAGACAAACAACCATCCACACTCACATTCACACCTACGGGCAATTTAGAGTGACTTTTCCTAAACTAAATCATGTTTTGTTTTGGTGCCTACACTTTGTCAGTCATGACCAATCTTTTCCTAAACATAACCTTTGGTTTGTGTGTCTAAAATTAATCAAACTCCAATGTTGCCACAGTTTTGCACCACCAAAGTAATGCACATCTTGCGCACGAAGGGCCATGCTGGGTGTAGACAGGAAAGCTAAGCACCTCAGACACCTTGCATCAGGGCTTGTTTTGTGCCAGAGAAGGCATAGCAAAAAAAGGCCAAAGAGTATCTTAGGTGTATGGATGTGCCCAAGACAAAATCTTGAAAAGTGATGAGTTGGAATGAGTGACATTAAACAGAAAAACGCAGTTGTTACAGAAGGTGTGACAGGCGAGGGTGAAGTTAAAGATACCAGTTCAAAATAAATCCATAAGGGAGCACAAAGTCCAACAAAACAGGGAAAAACAAAATCTACACTCTGTGAAACTGGAAAAGGGCACAACAAAGGCATATAAGATAAAAAGACAAGCTAGGAAAAAAATGAGGGGAACATGCAAAAAGACAAATCGAGAACACATGAACCAAATCAAGGTGATTACGACAGGTGGAAAAAACAACGACGTGCTTTACAGAAGGAATGAGGATGAGAAAACTACAAGTAATTAAAATAGGAAATACTAGCTACCTACAAAGTGGAAACCATGGCATAGATTTAAAATGACAAGATTGATGGCATGCTAAAATCTGCACACTAAATATGCAGCTGGATACCAAAGTGGTTAGCTTTGCTTAGCATAACGGTGGGGAACAGCTAACCTCACTCTGATTTTGTCACTTTATATTTTAATTTCTTTAAAAAAAACAAAACATTCTTTTTGAAGTCTCAGCTGGTCTCTTGACTAATTCTTCAAGTCAAGAAATAGCCATAACCTACATAACCATTGTGACTATCTGTTGTTGCTTACAGAGAGAGAGACAGGCTAGCTGTTTCCAGGTTTTATACTGAGCTAAGCTAACCGGCTGCAGCTTCATAGTTACTATACAGATGTGAGAGTGGCATCAATCGCCTCATCTACCTCGGCAGGTTAATTGAAAGTAAATACTCAAACTACTCCTTTAAAATCTCCTGTCATTTCAAGCTAAAACATAAACATTCAATTTGTTCTTTATTAACTATTCTCTGGAGTTTGCAGTACATCAATCTACCCTGTTAACATCTGCAGTTTTTCCAGAAAAACATGGCACGGGAGGCAGCTGGAGCCAGTGGGGATGGAGAGAGAGAGAGAAAGACAGCGGGAGAGAGAGCTGCTATGTGCAGGGGAACTCGGGAGGCACTAGGGCGTAATTTAAACAGGCGACGGCTCTTGTGCAGACAGGAAATGAGAGGAAGGCTACTTCCTGAGATGGGACTGAAATGGATGTTTCAGACCGGGGCAAGTATCAGAAAGAGGAGACTTACGTGGCGTGGTGAAGGGTAACAATAAGGTCATTGAGAGCAGCATTTCCTTTTCTGATCGTTGGGCGAGCTTGTCAGCGGTGCTATCTCAGTTCCCACATCCCTCTCAAATCATTTCAATGGGTTGGATTCAAAGTCTGAAATTCAGGCCGGAGCTGCATAAGACCTCCTGTTGCTGTGCCTGTTTATAAGCTCCGCTCCACTCTTATATGCTGACTCCTTTGATATGAAGTTTTTGGGCAGTTTCATCCGATGGAAGGAAGTCAAGTTGAAAAGACAAGAATTTTTTCAATATTACAATAAAAAAAAAAAAACAGCATAAAAATACACTCAGGACCAGTAAGGGAATGCCCAATGCAACTAAGGTCTTTTTCAGTCTGCAGTTTTGATTTAAAACAGACACAATACCTTAGTCAGGACTCAACTGTTCACATGTCAGTGTGCTGGAGGAGCCAGCAGACCTAAGCTGTTCTGGACTGTGTAACACCCAGCCATCTTGTGAGTTCTCACTGCTCTGCCTCATGAAGGGCAGAGTCCAGTGCCAGCTCGCCAGATTACTGCCCCTAATCAATCTGATTAGCCTGAGAGGGCGGACACCCTGGCTCACATCTGGACTGCATGCCCCGACTCCCCCACAGTTTAGTCTGACAGCAACAGAGCCAAAGCATTTGGCTACACAGGAAGCTGGTGCTGATCGGTGATGTTGGTGGCTGCAGCCCTTGTGTGCTTGTGTGTGTGAATGCGAGTTAAAGATTGCATGCACAGTTCTGTTGGGTTACGACAAGTACGCCAAGTTATGATAAATGAAGCATGGTGCATAGAATCATTGGAGGGATTTTTCCACATACATAAAATGCTAGGTTGAGAGCTGATATAGGGTTTTATAATGACAGATGGCCTGGCAGGAATTTAGGGAACATGTGGGAATACCTGCACATTTAAAGCAATCCTAGTATAACTGTCCTAATTTATTAATTTCTTTAGTAAAATTTCATAGTAGTCCCTCGTGAGCTCATTTCAGCCCTGCTCTAATGATGGTGAAACACCAGGCCACGCGTACCAGACCATGTTCCCCTCACATTCTCAGCTCATGGGCAGGAATAACAGGCACATAAGTCATTCCAGGCCTCATATTATAAACAGGTGTCGCTTTAGTGATAAAAAATGACATCTTAATTCAGAGGCGAGGTGCTTTGTCAGAGTGGATTAACACATCATCAGAAGCGATTTATTTTTATTGTGCCAGCATCATTTAGGTGCAGGCCGAGCGTTTCGGCACTTGTGGCCTCTACCTCTCCCAGGGGAGGCCTGGAGTGACATGTTCTGACCTTGATGTCTCTCCGTGCAAGAGAAAACATCCTGATATGAGATTGGTACCTTACAGTTGCTTCTGGGAACACGTGATGGTGTTAACATCTTACTTCAGTGTACACACGTGTGCTTATGTTTGGGTTGTGTGACATCATCAGCATCCGGACAACACTGCCTATTATCACTCCAACACCATTAGAATCAAATGGAATACATTGAGATGATGGTATCACGGCAATCATACAATCACAAGGACCTGCTTGCTTTTCATGCTTGCATCAGGTGGGCGAGTTTAGTGTCCTGAAAAGAGTGTTGTTATTAAGCTGTCGTTTTTGTGCCTAAAGGAGGACGTGACATAAAAGTGACTCAATTCAATTTAATAGATTTGCATAATAAATATATTATCCAATCTTCTTCTTTTTGGTTACCAGAAAGAACATTATTGATGAGGCTGGCAGCAGTAAGTCAAACACCACATTTTAGGAATACCTCCTGCATATGTCACTGACATGTATGCTACTGACTTGACCATGTGATTGTGAATTACAATATTTTAATAGTATTTTGACTAGAAATGGAGATATATCCATTTGGTTTTGTATAGGAAATGGAGAAGATTTTGTTTTGATTTGTTTCAAGTGTTATGCTTGAATTGAGTGGATGCATCAGACACACATTAGCTCATGCAGCTGCGGATCACCCACTTTTCCAATCCATGTCTAAAACTCAATACTCCATCATAATAAATGTGTTGAAATGCTCCATCCCTCACCATCTATTAGCACAAGGGAACTGACAAGCAGTGGTCTCTGCAGACTTACACTTGCTGTGTTTATGAACACGCCCGGCACTCACCGTCTGTTTCTTATAAAGGATATCAAACAGGGAGAGCTGCCCGAGCCACAAAGCACCTGTTTCCGACACTTCCACTACACGTGTTTGCTGCTGTGTTCAAAGAGCCTTCAGAGGATGGAGACAGCAGCCGTGCCGCCTTTGGAACTATGGTATATGTGAGCTGATTAATCAAAAGAGTTTGTCTTCAGTGGACTGGAGTCAATATTAGTTAAACTATCACTTTTTCATATAAGTTATGAATACAGTTTGGTTTAGATAACTAATCATTTGAAAGCACAGAGTCACAGATGTCCGCCAGTTCATTCGAGAGACCCGCTCTTGATAAACAGACTATTGAACACCCAGTGCAGCACAATGTTATGATGACACGGATGGTGGGGATTCAGTCAATATTGTGGCTGCGACAGGGGATGAGGCGTGTGTGATAAGGACAGAGGAAAAATACCTTCAGGAAGAAGGTATGATTTCTGTGTCTCACAGCTGCTGCTGTATGACCAGATATTACCATTTCTAAACACACGTGTGAAGTGATAAAGCCAAGCCCTTAGGAAGGAGAGGAAACAGCGTTATCTCCCATGTTGGTGGTAACAGCAGGGTGTTCCAGGTAGGATGTAATTGTTTCTCTCCCTCTCTTTCTCTTTTATGTATATGTAGTGAATTTATTTATTTATTCCTTTATTTACAACATTTTTTAGTTAGTACTCCAGCAGCTGGCTGAATGAAATTGATTGAAATATTAAAAGTGTCACTTTTTGTAAACAAGTCCTTTTTCAGTCTGTTCACAGTATGTTTTATCACCCTGTGCTCTTTGCATTTTCTCAGTACAACAGTGTTTATGTTGATGCTGCTCCCCTTTGACAGTTTAGAGATTCTGTGAAATACAATTATCACACAAGGGACCAGGTTGCTTAGAGAAATCTACACAGGCAATCAAACTACATACTTAATGCACACTGTTGCAACCTGGTTACTGTACATTCAGAGGAAGGCTCAAAGAGGCCTTTTGTAGGATGTTAAGGGTTATTTCTGCATCTTTAGCTTGTTAGGTAGTGCTCATCCGTCAACCCAAGCAATCTGTAACCAAAGACCTGGGAAAAGTATTTATCGACCCGGGAATGAGACTCAACTGTGATAGCGACTCCAGATTTAGTGAGGCTACTTTGTGTAAGTTTCAGACTTAGAATTAAAACAAGTTTTGATGTGGTGAAGACATAGAGCATGGCAACTCTGCTGCACAGCTGTTGAACCTATGCAGACGCAATAAGTACTATTACAATATGTGCAATATGTGCTCTCTCACACAGGCTCCACCCTTTATTAGACTTTATGGTAAATGGCCTGTTTAAAATGAAACTTTGCATAAACCTAGCTGTGTTTCACCAATATATTATGGACATGTACCTACAGCAGCTGTTTACTTCTTCCTCATACTAAGAATTATTTAGTGCATCAGGTTACTGCACAAACACAGCTGCAGCTTTGTTACTTATGTGTATGTAAAGGCATTGAATTTGCGCTGATATGCATGGAGTTGTCTGCTGCTGTACCATCCATTTCAACGTAAGATAGCACTGATACAGAGGTTGTTTCTTTGTCACATTTGTTCAGTTGTAAAAGTCCCTCAACCCACCAGGAGGAGCCACTAACTGACTTACAGGAGAAAAAAAAAAAACTGTGAATTTGGGGTACAAGAATCCAAAAGGATAATTGGGGACTGATGATTGAAATTCACCAGAATAACCTGGCTAATGATGAACTGTTGCAGCATTTTCTTGTATTTACCTCTACACAGCTCCCCGGAAGAGATGCCTGCCTGCAGAAGGGTCAGGCGTGTGATGTGCATACTGTTGTGGTCCAAAGGTAGTTACAGTAACAAATTTGTTGACCACATTACCACAGTGATCACGCAGCAAGAACATGATGCTGTCAGGCATAGAAACAAAATTCGATGGTTATTAATGTCACGTCAACTAACTGCAGCCTTTGGGCGACAGATAGCTTTTAGCAGCAGGGCACGTTTATCATCTGGATGTCATCAGCTCTTTATTCCTTTGTCCACACATTCCCTGAACCATCTCCCCACAGGGCTAATGGTAGTAGTTCTGTGGACAATTACGCACACCACGTATTTACTGCACACGTCTGCACACATGTATGCCGAAACATTCAGACAAACCCACCCGTTAACTGCTACCTCCACTCGTTCTCTCACTCCCTCTGCCCCACCACCCCCAACATTTGAACCCTCAGTAATGAAAACAAGATGTTTGTATTCTCCCAGGACAGAGGGTAGCAGCAGTGCAGCGCAAGCTAGGGCTCCCTCTCCCCTCCTGACTGTGGACGCTCTATAAATACTCTTACGACTTTCTTAAATATGTGACAAAAATACATTAACAGAGAGCTTTATGGGCACACGTTTAGTGAAAGTGAGAGGAATTGTGCAATGCAAACTTCAGCCAGCTCAGCAGAGGCGGCGAAGTGGCAGCTGAACCTTGAGGACCTGCAGAGGATCCTAGCGACTCTGATAGAGCTGAGATGGGGCTTGTTAAAGGGGGCATAAGTAAATGAGGAGTTTGTGCCTGCGGGTGTATATGTATGTACTGTAGGCATTTGAGTATGAAGTTTCCACTTATGGGGTCGAGTATTGCTGCCAGACTCTGCACCTGATCTTCATTTTTTAATTTGTAACCAATTCCTTCACGATTGGGCACCAAATGTAAGTATAAACATGCCAGATGTTCATCTTGTTTACATCAAAGCTCCAAAGCATTGCTAAAAACGCCCTGTTGAACCGTCCTCACTTAGGCCCCCAGCAGCATGCCACCCAGGCTAAACTCCGCCTCAGTCTGTCACTACTTCTTTTCCTGCTATACATTAGTCCTAATCAAGGTCAATTCCTTTTTGTACTTTCCCTGTTTGAAGCCGGCTATCTGATGTCTCTCTGCATTGAGTGTGTGATGAGGATAGATGGATCCTGCTGTGCCACGTTTGAGCCCATTTTCTCAAAACCAAAGGATGTGGCGAGGCTCTTTAGCAATCTGTGACAGCTAAAAACCCACAATTCAGTGTTTTCTGTGTGCCTGGATTTTGGTTTTGGTTTGTTTTTTCTTTTTTCTTTTCAAACGTTATTGTGCAGTTTAAATATCAATGAGCCAATATATATTGTTTCATTCAATAATTTCTAAATTTTACTCAGGTTTCACAAAGCTTGTGCTTTCAGCAGCCAAAGGTCGATTTAAAAAAAAATAAAAGTATGGGCAATAAAATTCAAACAAAACTCTTGTTCTGTGACATTGTATTAAAATGTTTTTACATTCAATATTTGGAACGCTGCTTCTTTCATATGATGTGACTTTAGGCTTTCTGGTAAGAACTTTAAACCTCATGGCCAAAACCTGAAATCCTCAAATGACACAGTTGTGTGCACTTCACACAACTAAGAATGGCTTATTAAAGGTATTTTCCATCCTCTCCCGCCAGTTTCTGTTGTGGTGGCTGGAACCAATAATCCTGACTGGGATTCAGACGACTGATTCCTCGATAAATTGGCTGCATAAGAAGGTGTAGATGCTTATCACTGTGTGGTTGAAAGATAGCTTCCCGCAAGTTCATTTTCTACCGTAGGAACAGTAGCATAGAACATAGAGTTTAAGGAATACAGTGACAGAAGTAGGACAAAATGAAACGCGTTAACCAGCTGGAAAACTCAGATATTGGTGAATGAGCTGCCAAAGTAATACACTGAACAGACACGTTTTTTAGACTTCGAGTACATGCCTTTGTGCTTGTACCTGTAAGCTTCTTTTATTTTCTTTGCCATTCTTTACTTTTATTTTCAATTGCTTAAACTTTATCCAGTTAAATATATTTTTCCTACAAATACTGCTTTTCTGTATTTTTTGTTTGTTTGCTTGTTTGGGGTTTTTTTTTTGCATGTGTCTGTCACTTTGTTTTGTCAAGCGAGAGAATTTGATTGTGTGTGTGCTTTGATTGACACTGGTGTTTACAAAGTTGTCTACCTACACACTTCAGGTCAACTGGGCATCTTCATTATGTCAGGAGGTCTATTGTTCAGTGCTTCTACACATTTCACCTTCACTTAATGCAATACACTGCTTCTGAGTTTGGGAAAGTCATTGATCTCAATCAGCAGTCTATTATCTTTAGCAGGCAATTATCTCCATTGTCACTTTTGCATTTAGCCCCCTGAGTACGAGGTCAGAGGGGTCTGGTGTAACTCAAGCCATGTGGATGACTCCCTGGCCTCTCATATAAAGAGTCTTCAAGGGTAAAGCACCCCCAAGGGGCCTGTCTGCACAGCCACACAGAATAGCCAGATTCATTCACTCATTTATTGAACCTCCAATGAAAACCATCACCAAGCAGCTGAGTGTAAGCTGAGACAGAATCTATGACTTTGCAAACTCATCACACAGCATCACACAACAAAATATGACCTTGAGTCCAGGTGTCTGTGGCATTTTTTTGTTCTGTCAACACTGTGGATCAGATGCAATTTCAATCTTCTATATGTGTTGTACATATAGCAAAGTTGACAATAAAGATGACACTTTCTTCTCTGAGAAAAGCTGATTTAATTCTCAATCAGAGCAAAGAATTGATCATTTGAATAGTTTGATATCACCTGGTGTAGTGATTGGATTTACAGCCATTACAGCCTCACTGTAAGTTGCATATGGCTGCTTAAGACATTAACATACTTTATTATCCCTGTGCATGATTAGAATGGATCCTATGTTAGCTTTATAAATCCCACCTTTAAAAGCAAAATGATGAGGAAGGACATCTGGCATTTAGAAATACGCAAGAATTAATAATGCATGTTTTGAAACACCTTTTCATTTCAGTGCAATCACATTACTGGAGTTGTCAGGTTAAAAATGTCAAAATACAAATACAATTTAAATACAAATGCAGACATTACATACAGCAATGAATTTAACCCTTGACTTTTACTGGAAAACATGTGTAGCTAAGTTTAGCTAGTAATTAGAATATTGCACCAAAACTGTCATATATTGGTGTGAGTTGTATTATTTTGTGCAATACACATATGTGTAAATATTTTGTTTCTGTTACTTTAGAGGTAACTTATGAATTTAGATTTTTTTTAACTATATCATGTAAACTGGATGGAAAGGTGCGTATGACGTGAAACAGCATATGATGTTAAAGAGCTTTGTGCATTGAACAGTTATTCTGCTTGAGAAATAAATTTGTAATTCTGCTTCCTAATTCTATTAAAAAAAAAAGGAAAGGAGAGAAACTTGAAAACTGACAGAGACTTTGAGCTAGTAAGCTCCATAATTTGGACTAGCAAAGCCGTACTTGGCGAATTTAGCCAAGCACTACTTTACTCTGCTACCTTTTAAATAAAAGGGAACAGAAAAGGGGGGAGAGCTTCTTCATGCATAGCTTATTAGCACTTAACTACTGCAAACATAGTAAACAAATAAAATTTAAATTAAAAAAAAAAAAAAATCTGGGGAATATTTAAAATAGACAAAAGGCTAACCAGCACAAATATGAATGGCTGGCTTTAAATACGTTAATGACCCTCAGACCAGAACTTGGCAGTGGATAGAGTTATGAGTAATATCCGTCTGCATGCAGCTACTCCATTTAAGAGACCAGCAATAAATGGCTCAAGTGAGGGGGAGGTAAACTGTGTGGTTAAATTAAAACAAGGTATGCACTTGTCTGTTTCCTTTGTTTTTCAATTCCTGAATGGAAACCATAAATGATGGCTATTTTATGGTTTCATACACAGCATGGCACAACAAGGCTGCTATGAGAAGTTATGGCACAATTGGACTTTAAGCAGAAATAACCCAATCCAGATTTTCGGTGAGCAGTTCAGAGACGCCTGTCTTATTTGAAGCTATGCATTCAAAGTTTGGCCCCCTGACGGAGCAACTCTGCCTCCAAGCTATCTAAGTCACCATGCCCTTGTGATCATTTCTAAACACTTTCTTTAACATCCTCTCCACAGTGACAAACTTTTTAAAGAGTGTTTTTCAGTTTCTTTTTTATCCCCTATAAGCGCTATGTTTCCTCTTTTAAGCCAATCCATATGTTTTCTCTAGCATTGCATGTCCCAACCTTGGGAAAAAGCCCATTTCCTCCTGGTTCCAAGTTCTCCCACTGAGGGACGTAGTGTGTCCCTAAGTTCAAGCAGCACCCCAGGCAATGTGAGGGGTGAGGAGAGCAAGAGGTGGACCAGTGCTAGAGCCAGGCAATACTAGTCAGTGTGTGGGAGAAAATTGCCGGGTTACTGACCTTACAGGGAAATAAAAAAGACTTGAGAAAATACTCAACAAACAGGAGGTGCAATCATCAGAAGATCAGTCATCTTCAAGTCATGGTCCTCATAAATATTATCTTCATGTTATGGTAACAGCATGGAACATTCAACTCTGAAAGTCAGTGGCTGTATTATCTGTCTTTGTAGGGGTTTCCTTTTACTGTACCAATGTGTTTGAAGCTCTGAGGAAGTATAGAAAATTACAGATAGCGTGGCACTTTTGCTTTTGCCATAATATCCAAAACAAATACAGTTGGAGGTAATAAATTTATTTTGTGAAAAACATGTTGTCCTTGTACTTGGAGCTCTGCTCAAAGCACATTATTATACAACTTTATTTTTTATCATGATAAAACAGCACAACCTTTAGACAAAGAGATTCCCATCCAGGCAATGTAGAGAAATCATCGAAATAGGAAACATTGAATTAATGATTGTTTCAAAAACGCATCCACAAATTCAGTCCTCTGTATAGGTGTTTTAGGCAATTAAGTGTGGAAAAACTCGTCAGCAGCAAGCAGATGAAATGAAAAAGGTAACTAAAAACAATGTAGAAATAATTTATTTTTTAGCTGAGTAATGGGTAAACTAAGTAATAGGCAATACTGTATATAAAATGATTAATAAATTGTTGGAACATCCAGGTTTTGCTATGGTCCAAACACAATCTTTACTAACCCAAACACTGACAGCTGTAATGTATGAAGACATGAAGATATTTACTGTCATATTTTAAGATTTATAGTTGAATAATTTCCATTTTTAAATAATTCCCAGATAAATGGAATTTGGGTTCATTGCTCTGGACTCACACACCTAATTCTTCTTTTTCTCCCTATCGGCTTGACTTAGCTTTTTCTAGGAGTCACCACAGTGAATCATCGTCCTCCATCTTTCCCCCTTACACAAACTATCTGCATGTCCTTTCTTACCACATCCATAAATCTCCTCTTTGGTCTTCATCTTTGCCTCCTGCCTTGTAGCTCCATCTTGAACATCTGTCCACCAATATATCCACCGTCCCTCCTCTGCACATGTCCAAACTATCTCAACCGGCCTCTCTAGCTTTGTATGCACACCGTCCAACCTGTGCTGTCCCTCTGATGTGCTTGATCCTGTCCATCCTCGTCACTCCCAAAGACAGAGACACACCTAATTGATGTCAAGAAGTAGCGACGACAAAGAGACCCCCTGTTGTGTCACCTCATGTCGTGGAAATCAGGGCCAAAAAGTTTGCAATAGAACGCATCACAAAGACGCCGCAGACTGTCAATCAGTGTGTTCATTCTTTGCCTGCACAAATCATATTAGATCCAATTTTATTCGTAGAGCCAAAAATCCCCACATTATCTCACTGGGCTAAGACCCTCGAACCGGGTGAGGAAAAACTTAAAAAACCCTAAACAGGGAAAATAAGAAACCTCAGGAAGAACCACAGAGGAGGGATCCTTCATCATAGGACAGACAGACATGCAATCGATGTCACTTGTACAGAACACAACAATATAACAATGACAGTTTACTAAGATTGTTTGAGTTTATATGAGTCTATAAATCCAGATTTAGTGTGGGTATAATATGTTGGTCCAGAAGTCATTGTAATCCATGGGTTAGGCTGGGCAATCTATCCTAGGAGCCAAGTCACAGGACCTCCTCTCCTAATGTGAGCAGTAGGCATCAGGCAGGACCCAAGCAGAAGCTCCCAACATGACCTAGAAAACCTGCAGGATGATAAAGCACAAAGACTTTGGGGCAAAGTAAAGTTAGTATGATGTTTTGTGAGGATATGGACATTTAGAGGAGCAGAGATGGAGTCAAAGTCAGAGGGGGCTGAGAATAGAGCTCAGTGAATCATGGAGTGTTTCCCCAGCAACCTAAGCCTAAAGCAACATAACTAAGGGCTAGATAGGCCAGTCCTAACTATAAGCTTTATCAAATAGGAAAGTTTTAAGCCTACTCTTAACACACTTCTCACAAGAAGGGAAACCAGAAGATGTATCCATGGAGATCAAAACTGTAAACAAAACAGTGTTTATTATTACTTGCACTCACTTGATATGGTGATGATATAAAAATGGCACTTGTGTGGTCTGCTTGGCCTGTTCGTTGTGGAATAAGAAAGGAGGAGGCCCAGTAAAATATTAAGGTAAAACCACACTAAATGAGTGAAATCATGTATTGTACTCTAACAGGCTTAAGGGGCCTTCCCTTTTCTTCACTTCATGTCTAATCAACTGAAAAACAAAAACCCTGACGAGGAAGACATCGCTGAAAATGCAAGACACACCAAAAAGACTATGGGTGACAGATGCACACAAACCTTCTTGACAGTTGATCGTTCGATCGATTAATGCTTAGAAACCACTGCCTTAGACTACATAGTAACACACTGTTTTCAGAAAAACTAATGTGAAAAAGTAAATATCAAAAATAAGAAAGACATATATAATAAAAACATTCAGGCTGAAAGCGATGCAAATTGTTGCCTCACATTATTTATTTGTTTGCTGCAGGATGTGCTAATTTACGCTACTTGCATGAATTTTACAGTGGTTTAAATCATTCCAACAAGCCAGAATAACACTCTGTATATTAGCAGCAAGTTAACAGCTTTATTTCTTCGTCACTGCACAGAGACATGCACAAACATAAAGTACATTCCATACACACAATGGGTATGACTGACTTCTACAACTGTTATGACAGACAGAAAGCTCATCAGCTTACACAGCAGGGCTGAACAATAGCCTCTTCCAGGTGATGAAGCACATGGGGGGTCAATTCTGCTCTCACCAGCTGAGGAGGACGTCATCATAATGTAGTTTCTTGTTAAAAATGTTTTTCTTTGTCTGGTCAATTCAGTGTGGTTACATAAAGAATCATCAAGAGTTTTTCACCAGTGTCTCTGTGTGATGGAGGAGGACAGGAAAGACAAATTTTGCCATAGGCCAAGATTAGACAGTCATGTGATTGATGGTTCTGTTTCTAATGAAGCTCCTGTCTCATATTAGCCCAGAGTGAGGGAAACAAAAAGGGAGGGAAGGAAAGGAGGCTGCAATCGGGGGGCAAGGAGCAGCGAGTTATCTCATGCTAACTTAGTTAGCTGATAGGCTCCAGGGATACAGGAGGAGAAGGGTCAAGACCCCTACCAACGTGCCCCAGGGGACCGAGGCACAGAGAAGTCAACATTCCTGAGAAACTATGAGACCTTCCTCCCCTAGAGAGATGGAGAGATGAGGGAAAGAATAACGGAACGAGGAGACGAAGAGCGAGGAGGGAATGACTGAAGTTAGAATGTTCTTTCCATTTAGCCCCTTTGCAGAACAATGAATGCAAAAACATGCAAACAGCGTGGACTTTTGTATCACATTTTCATTTTTCCAGCCCTTTGGCAAGTCTCAGGCATTATTAGTGACTCATAAACTCGCTTTGACCTCTGTACAGTCATTCCTGTCATTATTTATGAAATATTTTTAGGCAAAGTCCTAAAATAGTCTTTCTCTCCTCTTCTCTCCTCCCCTTGGCTAAGTCATTTACAATGCTGTGGTGGCTGGCGCCTGCAGAAGTCTGAGCAGCAGAAGGAATTCTCACTCGTTGTTTGGCAGAGACCCATCATTATAACGATGTAACATGTCAGGTTTATCACTGATTTCTACATACGGGAAAACAGTTTGGATAACGTGTATCTGTATTTTTTTATGAGGTGCAGTTTAAGGAAAATAGGTGCATAGAGACGGCTGATCTAACTGGTTATCTATCAGCCGGGGTTTGGATTTAGACGAATACTGTGGGTGCGGGACACTGATAATCACCATGTTTATCGGCCTTGTCTTAGACGCTCACTCATCTGATGAAGTTGCTGTCTGGCCTCGTGGCTGCCTCTGTCTGAGATCTCTGTGGTGAATGACTGATGTGTGGCTGAATTGTAACTCTATATTTCATTTATTTCCTGATTTAAAGCACAAATAATATGCACAATTACAATGACAAACAGGCTTTGTAGTTTTTGTTTTACAGTTCTTAAAGGTATACTATGTTACATAGTTGGTCACATCATGAATTTCCAGAGTAAAACTGATGCTTCTACCATCCCAACACCATGACGCGATTGCTCAAACTTTAAAGGATTTAATGTGGACAAACAGGTTGTGTGGACTGTGTACCCACTGGTCCGCATAACATAACACTTAGTGCTTACGTAGGCCACTCCTGAGTCTTGGCTTTTGCCAGTGCGGGCTCAGAGTTGGTGTGATGTGTGAACTTTCTAAGAACCAGTTAGCCTTTCCTAAGGCATTAGAGCCACTGTGGTATGATGCAATTTCCATTGTGCAAATCTCTCTTTAATTCCTCTGTTGGTACATGGTCATGACAAACCTGCCCCAAGTCCTTGACGTAAGCAGCTCTTTGTTCTAGACCAGCAAAGTGTTGGTGTTAATATGGAACCAGTCTTTCTGGCTGAGAGACATTTCTTTGCAAAATGCAAAAAAACTGGTTCAAAGGGCACTGGCTTCAAAATAATACTGGAACTGGATTTGTCAAAAAGAGATTTGGTAATACTTTAGAGTAAGGGCACATTAATTAACATTAGTTAATGCATTTCTAAGCACTCACTAACGAAGTTAATTAATGTGCCGACTATTCATTTACTAACAGTCTTCATGTTAACTAAGATAGTGTCTGATACATTATTCAATAGGTTAACACCATACTATACTATATACAGAGTGTCATTTAAGGGATATGCTTATTGGATGTTTTGCATTATACAATAAGGGTCACAAAGAACATTAATAAATAATTATTTCAGCTTAATACATTCTTTATCAGGGCTAATGTCAGTTTGTTGTCTCTGTCCAAATGATTCTCGTTGTATTATTTACTGTAAGTTGAGGACTGCACATTAATTAAATGTTAGTAAATAAGAATTACTGATTCCATTTATGATTCAGTTAATCCATAGTAATTTCAATTTTTGAAACCTCACACCTAAATCTGTGTACAAAAACTACTCAAAAAGGTGTTGCAAAGTCACAAAAATGAGGTTGAGCACACATGATGTTCTCTGCAAATGCATATTCCCACATGTGCAGCATAATTTGTTTTTCAGCAAGACAAGCAACTGTAAGCAGAAAAGCAGATCAGAGAGGCAGTGCAGAATCCCATTATTGTTTTGGCTTCTAAGTCATTTCAAGTCAAAGTGTGTTCAAGCGCCAAAAAGCAGTGATTCCTGTCTACTCAGTGTGGCAGACATTATTTTGTTCTCTCCGTAAGCACTCAGCTTTCCTCATCAGATTGAATACAGCATCGCTTTGACAGCCCTCATTCTGTTCTCAATCCCAGCTTGTTATCCCCATGTCACTCTTGACAGCCCTCACTGCAGAAACCCCTTCCAAACATGTAGGAACGTATGGGAAATATGGCTTCCTGGAATGCTATCACTATCGATCGCCCTTTAAAGCATTCAACTTTGGGATATGTGCATTGATAGAAAGTCAGTGTAGCATTGCCAGTTAATGACACAATGCTGTCTTGGATGTGAGTCAGTCCCTCTGGACTAAACCTCAATATCTGACATCGAACATACGTTGGTGTGCTCGAGGGACCAGAAGGGTTTTTTTTTTTAACTTTCATCATTGTTTAAAAATAGTCTAGCCTGGACCGAAAAATAGGCCCTGCTAAAAATCACAGCTTTGTACTGGCTGTCTGAAGCATCTGGTCTGAGAATGTGTCATTTCTTAGGAGGGGCCTGGGAAACTGTAGACACCACGCTTGTTGCCCAGAAAAAGAACCCTGGGAATGATTGAAGGGGGTCTTTTTTGTGTGTGTGGCGGCCACTGAACTAGAACTAGCCCGTCTCCAGGACTGGACTCCCTTCCTCGCCGAGGAGCCAAGCATAAGTCACTCAGCGGCTGGTTTGCCAGAAACAGATGATTTTATGTTAACACATAAATGGTGGGGGACATGATGAGGTCAAGGAAAGCATGCACTTGGAAGAGATCTCATCTCTCAGGGGTCAGGCAAAAGTGTCCTATAGTGAGAAAGCTTTTTGAGACTGGTTTGTGACATACCCATGCAAATAGATTATAATCACTACATTACTAGATGACTGCATGACTTTTGGCCTATTTTTCCAGGCATGTCCTTCTTGAGGTTTATTTAACCATTTAAGCAATAGCTCAGTATTTTGGGAAATAAACATTTTCACTTTCTTGCAGAAATTTAAATAAGGAATTTCACTCTCTTATTTTTTTGGTTGAGTAAATGCTACAGTCATGCAATATGCCCCGTGTAAAACTGTACTATGAACCTTTTTTAATGGATTAAAAAAAATATAAGGTAATTAGTGAGCTTCACATGTGCGGGTAGATGAATTTTGTTCCAGACAGCAAGGCTATCTGCTCCCTCCATCGAGTGATTAAGCTAGAGCTTGGCTGTGGCTTTATATTCAACAAACATAGGAGGCTTATCAATGTTCTCATGCATTTCTTTATCCATGCACAGTTTGGTGAGATTGCTTTATGAGATTGCTTTTTTTTTTTGTCATGATGTCAAAATCAAAATTGTACCATTTCCATGACGATAACGTGACATTCTGCCATTGCTATGTAAACCAATTGTTTCAGCAACAATGCTAGTAATTTTACTAAACACAGAACAAAATCCACCTCAGACAAGAAGGGTTGCCTGTATACAAATTAGTCAGTGGTATCACCATTTGACTATCAGCCATTACAACTAAGATATGAAATAAACATTTGCACATACAACCCTAGTGTGGCCTGACATCTCCCTAAACTTGTCATTGCAAAAATATGTATTATTTTATGCTTGAAAAGAAAAAAACTATTAAGCCAAGCCTTGTTCCATTCGATTGACATCATTTTTTTTTCCCCCAAAAAACAAAGCTAGTATATTAATGTGATATTCATGTTCATATTCTTGATGTATTGCAAAGTGTCAAAGAGCACATAGAGTATTACCCCTATTATTTCTTTATTATATGGAACGTGACAGGTGCACTGGTGTGAATTGTCTCAAATGAGAATGTGGGCTGCTATAAATGGACCAACTGAGGAAGAGAAGTTGTTGCTGCCGTTAACTTGGCTAACAATTAGCCTTTTTAACAGACAGAGTTTTTCATGGGAGACAAACTGGTTAATGAGTGCTGTCGGACAGCGGATTGACATGGGAAGCCAGAGGGTAACCAGAGATTGTTGACTTCCATCAGAGTGGACACTTTTTGTATAATTACTGATTTTTCATCCATATTTTTGCCCTTTGTAACCTTGCTGTATTTCAGTTCATCAAGAAAATTATATTTCATTACATCAGATTTTATGACATTTGTCACGCATGCCTATGTGACATTTTTCTGCAGCTGCTTTGCTTGGTGTACTTGCTTCATTTGTTTTGACCAGTTCTTTCGCCGTCAGTTAAAAGCGATAGACTGTCAAGCTGGTTACTGATCACGTAGATATAAACCCAGATGAAGGCACTGGGATATTAAATGTAAATGTTAAACTATTACTTACAGTTATTACCTCTGCCAGCAAAGTTGGAGGAGGCCATGTTTCCTCCTATGTCTATTTGTTGGTTGATTGGTTTGTTTGTTAGCAGGTTTACACAAAAAGAACTTGACCTATTTTGATCGAAGATGTGTCTTAGCCCAGCCTACAGCTAATTAGATTTTGGTGGCCAAATGTTAAAGTTCAACGTAACTCAGAGGTCAAAAACAAGGTCAAAGAGACATATCTCCAGGAATTTCCACAGAGAAAGCTATCTGGTGTCATTTTGGGTCTAATCCCGAGGTCCATCACATATGACCAGCTGGCGCTGTAGTTCATGCGTCACTCATCAGGTGGCGCTAATATGTCCTCTTTTTCAAAACAAATGACCTTGATCTAAAGGTCACGATCAAAAATGCCCTAAACAAACACTAATACCACAGTCTGTTAGACAGCTGAACTATAACCTCACAGAAAAAAAATGACCTTAAAAGATAATTTATTGCTGGAGCATATGTCGTACTGAATTTAGCTGAGGGCCTTTTGGTTTTACAAAAGTACCATTCAATTTGAATTACAACAAATTTTAATTTTGAAGGGCTTCTCAGACCTTAACCTACAAGTTGTCTGTTTTGCTCACACCCTGTTTTGTGGCAGCATTACAATGAGCAGGCAACAAATTTTAATTTTAAATGATACACTTGATTCTGTTTGTTTTTTTTGTTTGTTTGTTTGTTTGTTTTGTTTTGCTTTATTTTGTTTTAATTTTTTTTTCTTCGATCATGATCCTGCTGAGGACAAGAATACTAAACATCAAGAACCAGTGGCACAGGCCTGAAAAACAAATGACAAAACTGCGGAAAAACAGACAACGACGAGGCACATGCTGTTTCAGATACATTTCCATGTACACCTACTGGCTCACTCAAAGACAGTTAACACCACAGAATTATATATTTTGGCCGCGAACCATGTAAATATAATGCTCAATTATAAACCATTTCTGTTTTTTTACTTTTGACAATAGTTGTGCAGTGATTATCACTTAAACAAGCTCCTTCATCACTCATCATTTGATAAAATGAATATAGAATTGTGTGGTTCGAAAAGGGCTTTGAATATACTTTCAACACAATGTAGATTAAAATAAAAAGCAATAATTTTGAAAATGAAAGGTGTGGCACTTTTAAGTCTCTTAAGTCTGCTGTCTCAAATCCTTTTCCCCCCGTTGGCCTCGTCTCTAAAGAAGGCCAGAAATCTTCAAATGCAGTGTATGTTGTGGGAGCCACTGGCTGATGTTCATTAACAACACTGTTTAATGCTTAAACAGCGCTTTGTTGACAAATAAACTCAGTCCATCATACAATGATAAAAAGTCAACCAGCTCAGATTTGTCAGCCCAGTTTGCGTGTGTCAATAGATTGAGCGCTCATCCTCGGCCATGTGTGTCAAGCCCGTCTGACCTTTATTGCAATAGAAATATATCACATATAAAGTCTAAATGTGTTACTCCAAAGTTAGTGTGTAACCACAAACAGACGATACACTAGACAAAGCATCTAGAACCCAAAGTCCTACTTGAGTAAAAGTTAAGAAATCACGTCACTTCCGATATTATCTGTTTAAAGATGGTTTCTGTAAATCGTGTGCTTAAATATTAAATGTATGTTTAAAAATCAAGTATAGATATATTTACATGTATATATTGCATACAGGTTGAGAACTGGACTCTTTATCAAATCCAGTATTTAGCCATTTGTTACATGTTTTATTTTATTGTTTTATTTTTATTTGTTTATAAATATCTGTAAATATGTAAAATATTTCCCTTCAAAACATCTTAAAGCTAAAATTTACTTGCAGAGGACTTGGAAATGGAGGCAAGTATATAAAATTGAGCGTAAAAGTACTTAAAATTAATTCTAACCACAGTATCCAACGTACTTTGTTATATTTTTGTTTGTTTTTTTCAATTGCAACCAGCAAACCAAAATTGCTTTCGAGATTTTGAACATTATAGTTCATACAATCACTGTATTTTTATTTTTAACATCACCTCTGTTTATATCTGTCTGGTTGTCAGTTAATAATTAAAATCTTACTTTTTCTTATTCCACTATATTTCACACTTTATATATTTTGTTCTGTGGAGGTCCAAAAGACGGCAGTACAGCAAAGGAGCTTCCATTGTGTGTTTGTAATCCTGTATCCACTTACTACCAATCAAAGCCCCATTACTACTGTGTTTTAAGGCATTAGAGATGTCAACATTGTTAAGGCATGTATATTGTTTTCTCAGTCAGGGAAAATTAGAAAATTAATTCCTTTGGGCTGAAGTGAAGCGTGTTCGCGGGGGACATAAGTGAGGGTGGCGTGCATGTGTGTGGGTCAGAGTGTCTGTGTGCTGAGGGGAGGTGGTGGTGATGGTGGTGGCGGTGGGTGTTGATGCCAAATTGTGCTCAGTCAGTGGCAGATCATTTTCACTGAAACAGCTGAATTGTGGGAATAGAGGAACCATGTGGGCTCTGCCATTTGCTGTGCTTGCTGCAGCTTTTAAACCCAGACATTAGAGGTAGATTGTGGCCTCTAAAAAGCAGAGCAACCCATACTACTTGTTTAGCAGGATGTTGGAGTCTGAGTATTCATTCATTCATTTTCTACCGCTTATCCCGTTAGGGGTCGCGGGGGGGGGGCTGGAGCCTATCTCAGCATCTTGGGGCGAAGGCGGGGTACACCCTGGATGAGTCGCCAGTTCATCGCAGGGCTGACATATAGAGACAAACAACCATCCACACTCACATTCACACCTACGGGCAATTTAGAGTGACCAATTAACCTACCCCCAGATTTGCATGTTTTTGGAATGTGGGAGGAAGCCGGAGTACCCGGAGAAAACCCACGCAGACACAGGGAGAACATGCAAACTCCACACAGAAACGTCCTGACCCAGTATATAAAAAAAAAAAAGAAAGAACAATCAAGAATTTATGAAAACAGTGGTGTTTTTGTTTTCTTGTACATGTTAGCTAAAGCATAGTGTTTTCATTGTGTGCTCATATAGTAGTGACCTTATACAAAGAAACTCCTCTCCTCGCCTCCTCCCCTCCACAGTACATAACTGGAAAGGAAATGGCAGCTCGAGCGCATTTGAGAGCAGCTATGGCATTAGGACAACAGAGGCGTGGCTGGCCTGAAATGAGGGGACAAATTGTAGTGCGAGGAGGAGGGAGAGGCAGTGGTGGCACATGCGAGGTGGCCCCCGAGCAGCCGGCCTCCCTGCTATGTGAACAGGAAAGGTGTGTGAACTTTTGCCTCGTCCCGCTCAGTCCATCATCCAGCAAATGGAGCACATCAACCACACTGAGGGAGAGAGAGCCTGGCCGGGGTGAGAGCGGAGAGGTGGGTGGTGGAGTGGGGGTGGATGAACACCTCACACAGACTCCCTTTGTGCTCAGGGCAGGGGTTTGCATTACTATGGCGTTGCGGGGAGAGATGGGTGGGGTATACCAAAAGAATACAATGAGAAGACCATACTGTTACCACTTGTTAGCATTAGCAATAGTTAACACTTGGTCATTAGCATGCTTCGACCATTATTTATCTTCTTCATTTTCTACTCAGTACAACCAGGCAAACACAGGTGTGGCTTAAAACTCTAATAATGGTGGTATTCAATGTGCCTGTGCCAGCAACAGGTTACTGCACGTGTTGCTATTTGGTAAGGTACAGGACCATGATAAATTTTAGTTGTTGCACTCCTGTATAAGCCTGCTCTTATTACAATATTGGTTTCCCAAATTCATTTTAGAGTTGCTTTCTACTTTCACCGTGCAATGATCTGCTGGAAGATTTCTCAACCATCTATTGTAAATTAATCATAATGCATTATTCCCACAATGAGAAAACTTAAGCAAACATTTATCCAGCCTTTTCTGCTCCAAGGTCAGAGTCATTGTGGCATCCCACATGCTGCTGGACCGCCTGCAGCAAGTTCTAACTGAGTCTCTGTGTTCTGATATTTAGCTCCTCTCCTGTAACCCTGTTAGTACTGTCAGATACCTCCTTTTGTTTTACTGTTTTATCATCTTCGCTTTGAGCAAGATAGTGTAAAGCTTATTGACTTTTTTGTGTGTTGTCATGAAAATTTTTCATGTTAACAAAATAGCAGAGGGCTTCTATTATGTCTATTTGTTTTCTGTAATAGCAAAAATGGCCACTAGGGAAAATTGAAATCATGTCTGTAACAAAAGCAGCAGCTGTTGCATGTCACTGTGTCAACCTTCATATGGCTGAGCCAAAGTCGCTGAGATGTCCGACACATCCAATAATATTCTTTAACACATACATGAGTTTTAATTTCGTAGTTTTACAATTGTTAATAGGACAGGCTCATGTAAAAATGGCATCAGTGGTCCCATCGCTGCTGGCTCCTCTTCGTGATAGGAAAAATCGGTGTGAGACAGATTTAGCATTTTTTTAATTTAGCTCAGGCATGCATTCACCCATTCTCACGCTTGTGTGTGTGTGTGTGTGTGTGTGTGTGTGTGTGTGTTTGTGTGTGTGTGTGTGTGTGTCCATATATCATATATGTGTCCTGTACAAGCAAATCTTACAAAACTATTATTCCTGCCAAAGTAACTGACTATATTCTGAGATTAGAGTTAATATAGCTGGTCAAACTGCTCTATTTCCTATCAGTCGGATGGGGACACATATGATGGGACTGTTTTTAGCCTATGCTGTTGTTTTCTCCAGCACAGCTGCCATCAGGAGTGATTTTTTGATGATTAATAAGCATTTCCTTGATATATATCTAGATTTTTTTTTTTTTATCTCTGCTGTATTCTTCAAATTCACAGTTTGACACATATT
>KV751351.1:3297027-3307158 GCA_001698575.1 Mola mola
CTCAGAGAAGACCTGGTTTTACATCAGTAATCAGAAATAAGAGTGGGCATATATAAAAAGGATTTAGGGAGATCATGATCCATTATTCATAAATCAATATTAAATAAACCATCCACAATAAAAATAAGATTTGCAGTGACAATATGTGCCTAATTATTGACATTTCCTCTATTTTAATTTAAAATTATACAATATTTTTATATATGGGCTTTATCCGTCAGTTTTAAGAGTCAAAAGAAAAGGATCTCAGGCACTTAAAATTTAATTGTGAAATTTATACATGTAATCGAATTAAGATGTCACTAAACAAACTGAATATTGAAATGAAAACGCCACAGATTTTGTCAATCTCTACGATTGATTTAATTAACTGCAAATCTCTTGCTGTGACCCCTGTAATCCTGTTATTTTTTTTCTTTTTGCCTTTTTTCACCCGGTAAAAATTAAACTTTAACTATAAATAGAGGTGGATAATGCAGTTGACCCGAAGGGTTAATTCTCAGGCTTTTGGATGCTTTCATCCCCTGGAGGCCCTCAGTGCAGGGTCTCCTCAGGTTACATTGCCATGAACTCGGCAACCACCACGAGGAAATGAGTTCATACGGAGAAATGAAGCTAGGATTTGATCTGCTCGGGCACCTTTGCAGGCACTCCCAAGATGAGAGTCCAGGAACAGGCCGGGCCTAAGTCCTGATTAATACCCTGATTCCACGCTACGTCATGAGCTTCACTGGGAATTCAAATAAAGGGGGAAATTGTGGAATGAAAGGAGTGAATCACCGAACAGACCACTCGAGACATGATAGCTTTGTTAGAACGAGCGGTAGCTTTCATTTTTCAACACCTGCCAGAAAGACAGACAAACTTAGATGTAAGAAGAGTGAAACTTAAATAAAATGTCCCAATTAATACCAGATGAAAGGGCCTGTTGAGTAAAGGCCCTTTGAGCTGCGTCAAATGCATCTGTAGAGAGAGCAGTTTTGTCTGACTAATTGCTCCTTTACATAATCCTAAAATGTTTTTACATAATCTCAAATGTTGTTTACACATGAAGAGCGTATTATAGTTTTTCTAAAGTACCTTGCAGTGCCAGGAAAAATACACATTTTATGCAGCAAACCAAATGTTGCAGCATTAACCCTTCTACATTTGTTCATCTAATCAAAATACGGTTGGATAAATGGATATATGTGGCCCGAGTAAACATACAGAAGTCAAACAGCCATGACACGTCAGTCAGTCTGCACCTGTATTTCCTTTATTTATTTGCCCATGTTGGTGACACTTAGGACCTGAGGCCATGGGATTTATGTCACCCTAATATATTATATGCACCATGTTACAACAACAGAAAGAAAACTGACTGCCTGAGCAGCTGAGCTAGGCCGAGGCTTGAAAGCTCCTTTCAAAGTGCTGCTGTGGTGGACTTCAGGGTAAAAGTGCCTCCTGTGGTGTTGATCTCTGCTCTGAAGGTTTGTTACCGGAGGCATCAAGTAACACATGGGCCCTTTAGCTTCTTTGCATGCAATTTAAAAAACAAATAATAACTTTGCCAGCTAGTCTCAAAAATACTATGTTTGAAGTTTTAAAGGCTTATATATCATATATTCACATATTTCTAGATTATATTACTGCTCACCAATTTTCAAAGAATGAAGCAGTATTTTTCAAGTTTTCAGTTAGTTATTGTTGAAAAGAAAATAGTTCATTTGTTATTAATGCATTCTTGAAACTTCCCATGAACAGTCAGTCTCACCACATAATCTCATAAAAGATATTTCGGTAAGGTAATACCAAGTTTCAAGAGTCATTTTTTTTAGAGTAAATGCAGCATAATTTTTATATAATACAAATCAAAATTCAGAATTTGTAACTGATAGGCTAAAAGATGCAAAATCACTAGTGTGATCCTTTAAAGGGTGTGCTTTTATTATTTGGTTTTATTTCTTATCTCTTTGTGGCGTTAAAATGCCTTGGATATGATTCGTTTGCCTCATCTAGGTTGTGGGAATCTATGAATGTTCTACTTTGGCTCTACTTGCCTGCAGCCAAAGCGAGACAGACCGTATCTGCTCTGTCATCATAGGACTTTTGAAATAATCTATTATACACTTTACAATGACAACTTCTGACATTGGCAGAGTACAGCCTTGCATGTTTGAGCTGGACATGCGTTCAAAAGAAGAAGAGGAAGTGCCATTCGTATAAGGTCGCCTACAAGTTGACACATTAGAATGGTAAGGTTCATTTCTACAATGTTAAGCCCCATTCGGATTGAGTTACTACAGTTTTTATATAGAAGACCCAGGCTGTCAAAGTTTGGTTTTTTGGAAACTGGTGAATTACGGAATGAAACCAAAAATCCTCAGTCATAATGGTGAGGTGATAGTGGCTGTTAATTGTGTTCCGGATGTGTCCCTTTAAAGGCCCAAGTTTTAAAATATTGCCAAAATTAGAAGATACAATAAATGTGAGGGGCCACATATCACCAGAGTAACAACCAACTACTCATGTATCTGACTCACTTCCATAGTTGGGTTGTATTTCAACACATTCTCATTCCCTCTTGTCAGTTATCACCATTTGTCATTGCCACTGGCGACACTTCCAGATCCAGTATGTACTCTGGCATTTCTGGCCAACAAGCTAATCTTTTTCTCACATTCATGCTCTAAGCTTTTTTCTTTAACATCAACTTGTCTGCAACTAATCTGGACAGCTTTGCACTGCTCCTACAATAAATCCTTTGTGTTTTTCCATAATATCAAAGGATGTTCTTCATGGATCTGGATATGTCATTGGGACAAGAACTAAAATTGTACTAATTTAGCAAAAGTGTAGCTTTAGAATGTTTAGTTTAGCTTTTGAAGCCTCTACAACAAGCTGCTCCTATAGCCCATCAATAGATAATTGTGAGGTGTTTTTTTTGGTTAAGACCACTGATTGCTGGCGAATGGAGACTTTATAGCAGCATAGGTACCATAAAACTTTTCTCTTTTTTCTTCAAAGTTTCTAGTTTCTTCAAATGCCAATAGTTTCAGTCTGCATAAATCATCCAATTGTGATCTAACATTTAGTCCAAGAATGAAGGACTGTGAATTGATCCCTCACAACATGCAACTTGTGTTTAACTAGTCTTGCAAATTGCACATGTCTCAAGATCCTCCCATCGCTCCAGCAACCCCGAACTCCAATGAAAAGGGAAATATCCAGCAGCTGCCAGTTCAGTTCCACCCAGCAAGCTGTGTACCAGTTCACAATTTCTGCTCATTCCAAGGTCATGTGGATGCCTCAACCTTTGTCCCCTCAGCCTGTCTTCTGACCTTCACTGCAAGTGTAGGAGAGGATAAGAGGGAGCAAAAACGTTGTCACACTGAGAACTGATAGTTCCCTCATGCCACAGATCTGAGAGCACTGATTATTCAGGTGTGTTGGTGCATGTATTACTGGAGGAGGGAGACCAGGGAAAGCCTGTTGCTTTCTTCTGGGCTCTCTCCATTATCCGTGATTGAATATGTCATGAGAGAGACGCCTAATCCACCACTGCCTTTTACTAATGCTTAATGGCTCATACTAAATCTGTCTTCCTTTTTAAAAATGTCAGAAAAGTCGGAAAACAAGATGCTACATAAATTCTATCATGACATAAAATATATCCGGCACAAGATGATTTTGATTCTCCTCCGTTTAAAGTCACAGAGTCTCACAGTTCAATGAATTCAACAGCTTAAAAAAATAAATCTAACAATGATGCGCACATGTTGATTGCAAAAATGTAGTTATCCTGCACAGAGTCAAGAGTCAACTGTTTGCAGTTGCTTTTACAATACAGAGTATAATTCCAATTTTATGACACTAAAATTTGGTGCAATATAAACTTTAATTTAGCAAATGTAAAATAAATGTATACACACAAAGAAGATTTCATGGCCCCTTTTATATGGCATTTTTTTTTCATTTTCTGTTTAATACTAAACATGATGTTAATCTATTCCACAGCACTGCAACAACTGAGGAAAAGGGGAAAAACGTTTAACTTTAAGCACAATCTCTACTTCATGTTGCTGATGACTCATATGCTAAAGTTCTGCCCGAGTGAAAACTTTTGATCCTGTTTTTTCAACACTTCTTTTCAGTACAGGAAACCTGTTGAAAGGATGCCGTCTTTGTTTTGCTCATAAGTGAGATGCTCATCCTAATAAATGGCTACACCTGTCAGCAGCGTGAACTTTCCTGCAAGCTTTGGATGTGCAGTGAAATACTGAACTTTGGATAGAGGTCTTAAACTCCTAATGAGTGGAAAATAATAGCCTAAAATTCTCACCCAGCATTCCAAAATACTGAACTTGAACATTAAATCACTTATCACCTGTTTTAAGTCATGCATACAACGGAGTGTGCTTGGACTGTGGAACATAGCACTCTGGCGAAGTTTTTGTTTTGCTGGGTAATCAGATTTTGTTATTGTCCCTTTGCCAACCCCATGTTGAAATTGTAGGTCAATCAGGAAGTCCATATATTGTTATCGTCCTATCAGACGGTTGTATTACTCAACCGTTGAGCCAGGTTTGCATGTTCTCCCTGTGCCTGCGTGGGTTCTCTCCGGGTGCTCCGGCTTTGTCCCACAGTCCAAAAACATGCAAAAGGGGGTTAAGTTAATGGGTTACTCTAAATTGCCCCTGTAGGTGTGAATGTGAGTGTGAATCTGCCATGAACTGCTGACAAGTCCAGGGTGTACCCCTCCTTTGCCCAATGACACTGGGATATGAGAAAGAGTAGGAGAAAGAGTTCAGCATATCAACAGGCCTCAACATCTAGGCTTCATTGCAGGTTGGTGGGAAGTGAGACCCTGACAGTGGGAGATGAATGGGAGGGAATTATCTACTCACTGGGCCAGATAATTGCTCCATTTGGCCCTGAGTTAGAGAATAGCTTCTAATTAGCTCCCTGCAGTCCCCTAGACCTTCACTCCTCCCCCAAAAGAAAACACTCTCACACATGTTGCAAGGTTCAACCAGCGGCGTCGCTTTGATGACACCTAAAAAGTAGCAAACCCATCGGCCACTTGGCAGCATGTCTGATATGAATGGTTTTCCATTATAAAGGAGAGAAGCAGCTCTGTGTCAGTAAGCCCCGATTATCAATTTGGTGCAAGTTTGCTTTCACAGTGTCGCTGTCTTATGAGTGAATGATTTGCAGAGCTATGCTGTCATCTGCATATGTTTCCCTTAGTTTAGGTGTTTATCAAGAGCAAATGACCATGGAGGGATTAAATGTAAAAATGTGGGAAAATGCATATTTCTGTTAGTACCTGAAAGCTTTCACAACTCTAACCTTTAAAGGAACAGTTCATCAATTTATGAATATTCACTTTGCGGAGTTAAATGGGAAGATCTGTACAACAACATATTTGTACTGTAAATTTGAAGCTTCAGCCAGCAGGTAATTTAACAGTTACCTTAGCCTAACGTTAACTCTGGTGTAATTTTAGGGCAAATTACACCGGGCTTATCAATCATAATAAGATGTTGACCCCGGTCAGTTCAAATAGTGGTTCATTTAATCAACTGTGAGTTCACTCTGAAACAGAAATTTGTACAAATTAATTGGAATTTTTGGTTCATTAAACCTAGATAAATAATATTATTCTTTTTAATTTAAAAGTTAGGCTATACATGTTTTGCAATCAATTAATATACTGGCTAATAAAAAATAAATCCAAGATCTGGTGATCAAAATTACAGTTATATGCAATAACAGATGCATTTTTAAGCTAAGCTGCTGGCTGTTTCATCATTTCTACAAAACAGACAAATACTAGGTAAACACTAGGTGTTTGTTTTTTTTCATCGAGAAACAGGCTATTTTAAGAAACGACGCACTTTAAGTTAACAGACAGATATGAGGTAACAATATCCCGATCCATGTTAATAAGGTTATATTCAAAAATGTGAAACTATTCCTTCCTAACCTTTTGGGCTATTATTTCTTTAGGGGTGATAGAGAGGCGTTTCACATTTCACACATTTCACTCACAGCGGGGGGCCATTTACATCTCTGAACATCTCTAATTAGCATTCCGTTTGTTTGTTGTCACAGTTCAAGAGCGAGAAAGCTCATCCACTTCCTCCTGTTGCTGTTGGGATCCATAAACCCCCTGTGTCATCTGCGGTCTGGCATGTAAAGGCAAGGATCACAGTTATACTATAATCCCAGTCAAGTATTGTTTTGGGCTGCTCTCAGTGCAGCATTGCTTCTGAGAATCGGACTTTGACCTTTGAAATATTGAAATGTTGAGTCACCAATCCACATACCTTGTCAGGCTTTTATGGCAAAACCTTAATTTAAATATGGTTGAATCTGTCAGGGGGGGAAAGAGAAGTCATTCAGGATTAATAAAGATCAAACAGCAGCAGTGGACCAATAGAGACGTCTACGGGAAGATAACCTTCAGCACTGGCAGCAATACAGGGCGGTGACAGCTTTAGTGCACATGCCTGTGTCCCTGTGAGTGGACTGCACGGAGACCCCTGACATGCGGAAGCCTGCGGAGAACGGACCAGTGCTGGGCTGCCGTCAGAGTTGAATGAGGTTAAAGTGGGTGATGATGGCTGGAAAGGATAGAATGATAGCAGAGCTTTGTGATAACTGGCTCGACAACATCTCCCATTAGCTTCAGATGTGATGAAGACAGCAGGCCATGAAACATAGAATGAAGTATTTAATGTTGAGCAGGCAGGTTAAATAGTTTTGGATGTAGACGATTTCAAGCACAATTGTCACTCCTGTGGAATAACAATCAAACAAGTCAAAGTTAACCTTCTCGCCTTCACTTAGTATTCATAGATTTTTCACGGTTTCAGGTTCATATTTTCATAAATGTGGAATTCCATCTCATCTGTTGGCTGTTTGTTTGAAGTGATTTGAGATATCCCAGTGTAACCACAGGAACAATGGGCTACGGAGGTTTCATTGGTAAAAGGGGTGGGAATAATGGGAAAGGCACCCTGGGAAAATAAATCGCAGCTAGAGATCCCTGCATGCAACATAATCCGGTCTCAAACTCCCTTGTTTATGGATGTAGGGATTTCTATCTGCCGTTGCGATATATTTCTCACCCATGCAGTCCGTCTGAAGGTGTCATGGAGTTTAATGAGCAACACAGCGATTTGCCCTTTGTGAAAGTCCCAAGATTCAAAACAGATACCTTCAAGTACAAGCAAATGCCTAAACAGTCCTTACTAACTGTCACAAGCTGTTGGAGGTTTAGGAACAGTCCTCAGAGACAGCAGTATATCATTAAGTCATTAGTCATTTGTTTTGTTTGACACACAAGGATTTATCACTTCTCCTTAAGTGGGGAAAAAAGAGGCACGAGAATATAAAAGAAAACTGTGCAGGTGGAGACATTATCATTGACAGCAGTAATTATAAGTTTTATAAATCAGATATTTATGTTCATGTAATGAACTTTGACCCAGTTTTGGAGACCTAAATATTCGATAAATCACCCTATAAAGCCTTTATTGGTGAGTTGAGAATGTGTCACACATCACCTCTGGGAGAGTGAGCGTAGCAGAGTGGATGGGGCTGATAAAGCTGGATTGTCTGGCTGTAATCAGAGCCAGATGTGGTCAGGCCCTCGCCATGGTGGTCCGACCACATCTGCTTCGTCAGGGGGGGAGAAGGAGAGGGAGGAGGGGCCACAGCTGGATGACCTCTGACCCAGAGCAGGGAACCACGAGCCAAGGTTGACAGCTGCCATGGACGCGGCAGGCGACCTGCTATCATCTCTTTCACTCACATGCTTTACGAGTCTGCTCGAAAGTCTGCAGATGATTTCTGTTCGGATCAGCTACTTTGAAATATACAAATTGGTTATTGCATTTTTTTTCATCCAGATATGAGCTTTTTTTTGGAATCACAAAGTTCTTCATAATATCTTTTGAGACTTGCTTACCAAAGCAATAGGGGCTAAAATCTAAGGAGATAGTTATCACATATGTTTATCAGCATTTTGCCATCTTCCTATTATTTCACACTGCACATATTTAAACTTAATCATAGGCTGGCTTTTTAGCTTTTTGTAGCACCTCAAGCTTATTTTTCACCCCAAAATATTTTTGCTTTTTACTCCCTTTTTAATATTTTTTTAACATTATACCTCCCAAATACTGTTTATACTGTATTATAAATCCAATCTGAATAGCTTAGAGCAGTAAAAGTGAAGTGAAGCTGTCATTGCAGCACATTTTACTGACTGACATTATCTCCATCGTCACTGTTACCCCAGAGGCAGGAACTGTAGGTTAATGATGGACAACTCTGTTGCGAAAGCTTGCCCAGGGCTATTAGCCAATCTTTGGGGAAGTTACTTTTCACTTCACATTCTCTGCTCTTCCTAAGAGGGAAAAAAAGTATTGATGTGATTCAGCTGTCAAACAGGTAAAAAAATTATAGTTGTTCAGGTTAACCATTTATTCAACCTTCATGGGATGTGTAGTCCCACATACATACTGTATGTTGAGGACCTTTATTATGTTGCTGCAGTTTGTTGTTTTTTTAACTTGTTTAATTTGGTCAACATTCAATAGAATGTCATTTCAATTAGGCCCCCTAACTCTGTTGAACTTGCCCTTTTGATGTGCATTGGCCCTTACATACAATATATTCAGCTTTTGACATTTTTATCCAAATGAAAAAACTGGGTTAAATATCTTATACATGTTTCATCAATAACCCACATGGTAACACCCAATTTCAGCCAAAGAGCAAATATTCTCTTTCACAAAATAATCCTGTCATGTCTAGGTGGATACAAGGGGCAGGCAGTGAAGCGTTAAGTCCCTATACATAAGGCCTCCGTGATCCAGTGATAGGGGTGACTCGTCATCACCATGGCAGCAGGCGCTCTATCTCCAGCGCTTGATGATGGAACAAGCATAAAAAAGAGATTTATCTGTCTTCACAACGTCAAAGATGAACGAGGCGCTGCATGAAGTATAAGCACGGCGACCTCTCTCCTTAGTTTCACCGGTTCAGGTGCCTCATATTTCCTGCCATGCAGCCTCTTGTTTTATTATAGTGAAGGTATGCATTTATCAAGGGAAAGCTGCCTAAATAATTTCTTGCATCCGATCTAAGGGTTGGAATGCCAGGGCTGATATGGCTGAACACACTTGTGCTTGAGTGTGCAGGCTTGTTCGTGTGCCTGCCTCTGCCTACGCCTGCTTTGTCTTGCTGCTTTTAAGTTCAGTCTTCAGTGTGATCTGGCGGATGTGCGCAATGTCTCCAGGTAACCAAGGTAAGACAACCATTAATCTACGGTTTAATTCATAATGTAGAACCTCCTTACATGCAAAAATATTTTAAGTAGCAATTCTCTGTGACATTTTGGGAGACGTTTTGCAGATCTGGGATTATTTCAGGCACCTCTGACCAAACACGATTCCAAAAAAACTCTGGCTTTGGACACTAAGCTATAGTGAGAGAGTTAAAGTGTGGGCGAAGGGTTATTACCTGCCACCATGAATTAACTCATGCTCACCTTTAATGTATCATGTTATGAATCATTGCCTGACTTGACGTATTGGTTTTAGTGACTGTGAAGTGTTCTGTTCGAAGTGAAGTCTAGTCACATCCATGGTGACCATGTAAACAAATAGTGCAGAGAGAAAAAAATAGTAGCCAGCTTTTCATGTTTCAAAATGATATCCTTATACTGGTTAACAAGAACTGTAGAAGTATGCATATGATACGATTTAGCTGTTTTAAAATTAACTGTAATAAAACAACATGGTGATATTTTATTCTCGCCAGCTCCACTTTTACATATCGTACGCACAGATAGTAATATGTAATATGATAATTCTCTTACTGTGCATCTTTCACCAATGGAATTTAAGTAACCACGTTGGTGCCAGAAAAACAAATATCAATAAGACTACATGTAAAAGTACATGTAATTTCTTCTGACATCCTGTTATCAGCAACCAACACTCCATTACATAAGAGCGATAAGGCCCAGGACAATGAAAAAAGTAATGGGGGAGAAAAGAACGAAGGCACCTCCTTCAGAGCTCAGGCATTTCCTTCTGGGATATCCCCCCTCTTATGACCTCGGAAGGGAAG
>KV751351.1:3327226-3362531 GCA_001698575.1 Mola mola
GACGTGGCGTATCCAGGCGCGTGAAGAGGCACTCACATAACCATTACTGAGCCAGAATTGTCTCTGCCTCGACGGAACTCAACTTTTCAACAAAAGCCACCAGAGCGCGCGTGGAATAACTCCAGGCGACGCTCGGATTCAGCGGGAGAAGAGAGTTCCTTTGCGGCTGCGGCGTCACATGACGCACGGCTTCACGTCCTGGTAGACGCTCTGATGATGGTGATGGTGATGAAGCTGGTGGTAGTACGACCCGCCGGCGCCGGGATGAAGGGAGGACATCCCGTTCAAGTTCAAAACGAAGTCCTTCCGGTCACACGCGGGAGCCGAGTGGCTGGAATATCGCGACAGTCCCACTGTGAACACATCGGACACACGGAAGGACAAGTTCTCACTTCAGACATCTGGATTCACATGCTATTTCATTTTGCTGGAATACATCAAGAAGAAAAAAAAGTGTGTGTCGTGGCTTCATTGGTTGAAACGTTTTAATAAGACTCGTAGTCACTTGAAAACAAATAATTTGCAGATGGTGAGAAAATATGTTTGTACTATTTGGTAATAGTGCAGTTATAGATGTTAGCCCGGATGATACGTCTTGTGTTGTGTTTTTGGTTGTTTTTTGGGGGTTTTTTGTACAGTCAGGACACTGTACAGTGAATAATCTATAAAGCCCTTATTCAGATTGTGGATCATCCTTATAAAAAAGATCATTAAAAAAACACAAAACGTCTTTTTGTTAGTGGTTTCAAATGTAGGAATTGTTGTGAAATAGTACAAACGTTGATTAGCCATTGGTTAAGACAAATTGTTGCTGGGATGGATGATCCGGTGGGTTTGTGCACTGATTTGTTAAATGTGCATCAAAAAACAATAAAAAAAAAAGAAAACTGAAACCAAAAAAAAGCCATAAAACAATAAAAAGCTCTCTATAATCCTGATTATTTAAGAGATGCGGCTTAAGTGAAAGGCCTTCATCATGGTGCTCTGAAATGAGTGTTTTCTGTTATTTAGAATGTGTTTATGCTTCATGCGTGGCCTATTTTTTGGTTCTAACCTCTTTCTTAGTTTTATTCCGTACTGAGTGGATTTTCAAGCGCACGGGGCCTCTAAGGAAGACTGCGGTGGAAATCCAACCAAACAGGCCCAACATTTAAAACACCTGCCTCTGGGCCACGTGAATAATGTGTACATTTCATACCAACTCATGCTTTAATGCTGTCCACGATAATAACCGCTGGAAGCAGGAGAAGGACAATAGGATCTATTGTGCGTGAGGATAGACAGCTTGGCCCTACCTGACATGTCAGGGGAGTCTCGTGCGTTATGGTGCAGGTAGCCCTGGTCCAGGGAGTAGGGCGACACTCCGGGGTGCGCGGCGGAGCCAGCGGGGCTGCCTGGTGCCAACGACTGCTGCTTGATGTATGAAGACACACTGGGAGAACTCCAGTGGGAGGCTGCGTTTGCGTACGGGGACTGGCAGTCCAAAGTGCCCACCATGGCCGGGGAGGACTGCAGTGGACTGCTACTGCTGTCCGGGCAATAGTCCGCCGCGCTAGGAGCCACCTGACAGGCGGCCATGTACGACGGCCCGGAGCCTGATGCCATATGCGGGACGTGATGTCCCCCGCCGAGTCCATCGAAGCCACCTGGCACGGTGTTACCCATCAATTCTATGTTGTAACTGTTGTGGCATAAGGAGCCTGACGGGGGCTGGAAATCGAAGTTTTGCGGCAACATAGACGCACTGAACCCGATGCCGCCCATCATCCTGTACATTGGTTTCAAAGCCTGGCACTTCCTTCGGAACCCCCGCGGCCTGCGGCGGAAGGAGCCCTCTTCGAACATAAACTCACTGCTCGGGTCGATGGTCCAGTAGTGGCCCTTGCCTGGCCTCCCCAGACCCTTAGGCAGCTTTATAAAGCACTCGTTCAGGGACAGGTTGTGTCTGACGGAGTTTTTCCATCCCTGGTAAGATCCCCTGAAGAAGGGGAAGCGGGCCTGCAGGAACTGGTAGATTTCACTCAGAGTCAGCCTTTTGCTCGGCGCGCTTTGAATCGCCATCACAATGAGGGCGATGTACGAGTACGGAGGCTTTTCGGGCCGCCTCAAGCCGGAGTTCCCCTTCTTCCATTTGGCTGATGCGCTGTGCGCACCCTCCATCACTGGCTGTGCGCTCCGCACAACACCGGCCGCTGGACTGGAGTGCAGAGGATTATCCAGATGTTGCTTGGCGCTCTCGGTCGTCATGGTTGCGCTTCTCTCCGTCCAGGTCCGTTCACAGGGGAGGCTCTGTAGCACCGCGGCACTCACCTTGTCCTGTACGCTATGCTGTCTTTCAGAGGCTTTTAAAGACTGTAGGTAATGTTTAGAGGACCGGAGCGTCTCCGTGGAGCTCGGAACCATGAAAATCAAGAGACACCAGCCGCTGCTGCTCCTTCCTCTCTGTGTCCATCGTTGGCAATAATCCCATAAGAGAGGGAAAATAAAAGTCCTCGACTTTGCTCGCGCATGTCCACCCAGCCAAGCACAACTCGACCACCTATCAATTCTCAAATCTCTCTCTGGCCCTATATCCCCCCTTAAAATCCCTCCAAGAAATCGCCAGGAACTAACTCCCTCCCCATCTGGCCAGGGTCCAGACAAGAAGCCGGACACGGCGCAGAGGAGTAAGACAAATCTCCTCCCACGGCTCATTTTTCAAAATACCTCTGAGTAGCCTACATTAGTCAGACGAATATTTGAAAACGACAACGTTCTAAACTGTGATGGAACAAATTGCAATTGCTCCAGTCGTCGAATTCGCGTGCACACAGTGACTGTTGGCAGGCTTATTTAGCAAAGTTTGAGGGAGTCATGCGGTGCTCATTTGTTTGGGGTCTGTGGAGGGTTAAGATCCTGACATGAGTGGAAGCAGTCTTCTTTCCATCGGAGCGTGCCAACGTACCATACACGGCGCCAGAGTGCCATTTACCTCTCGGCTCCTGGATTAAGATCCATCTCTGGAGAACGCAGTTCATCAATAACACCAGATAACACGAGGAAGCCAAATATTCCAAAACATGTTTTGCTAAACACGTCCATGTTTTGTCATCCCTGGGCTCATTATTTCTCGAACCGACATTGTTGGAACACAATCGTGACGCGTGTGTCTGCGACATCAAACTCGGGACCCCCGCTGCGTCCAGGACGCGCAGCTGCGTTAAAGGAAATTTACTTTTCTAGTCTTAGAAGAATAGGTCTGCTTGGAAGACATTTTGTCCCATTGTGGATTGGAGCTGACTTCGCTCAGGATGCTCCATTTGTATAAAGCCCTTCCTGCGCATGTGTGGTGAATGAGGCGACAGTTATTTGCAGCGCCAGACAGAAAACATAAACAGTGGATGCCCCTATCCGGCAGCAGCGAGCAACAAGGACGCAAAAAAAGCAACGAGTCTGCTTATAAGGCAGTTTCTTTTTTGAATCGTTAAATATGGATCCTCATTTTTCTTTTGTTTTTAATGTTGTGCTGTGAGGCTACTGGCCTACGTTTGAACAAAAGATTGAGACTAATCTTATCAATTAGGATGAAATAAATGACAGAATATGGACATCTGCTGCAAAGACGCATGGGGCCCTTGATATTCCAAAACCCATCCCCTAGAAATCTCCAGAGCTTTTTAAATTTGCATCTGGCACCAAAGATATATGGAAGTCAAATTGTGTTAGTTTTAATCATTTCTGTCCAAGATCATCGCTGGCTACTTGATATTTCGATTCAAAAAAAAAAAAAAAAAGTCGCGACAATAGAAAATACATCGTTTTATTTAGTTGAACATAGCAATTGTTTAAAAGAAAGAGACAACAGAATTGTAAAAAAAAAAAAAAAAAAAAAAAGTGCAGGTCAGAGTGCACGGCAACATTAATGGTCAGTTCAGTAACATTTACAAGCATTGGGTACAGAATATCAAATGTGACGATGGTTTAAATGGAAAACGAGCAGAGAGCGCGGCCGCTTTCCTCCGCAGCAGTGTCCATCAGTGCCCAATGATGATGTTGAGTTTATTTCTGATAGCGCAACACTGTGCCGGAGGGGAGCCCCTCGGCGGGGTGCGACGCATGCGCAGTACAGAAGCAGTCCGCAGGGCAGGGTGCCATGACGTAAGAGAGGGAGGCAGGTGCATCTGAGCAAGGCATCATTAGTTCAATGTAGCGCGGCCAGCTGAAGGCAGGTGGCGCCGGTAAATGTGTCCTGCGCGCGTCCCTCTGGAACGGCTTGCTGAGGATGCTGTCTATTGCGAATGAGCTGGTGAACTTGACGATGCGCTTTCTCCTGCGCCGGAACACGCCGTCCGCGAAGGTGTACTCGCTGTGGGGGTTGAGCATCCAGTAATTATCCTTCCCCCAGGGCCTGGATGGGTCGCGGAGCACCTTGAGAAAGCAGTCGTTCAGAGACAAGTTGTGTCGGACAGAGTTCCTCCAGCCGGTGTAGCTGCCTCTGAAGAAAGGAAACTTCTGCATCAGGTAGTCGTTTATTTCCGCCAGGGTCAAACGTCCAGAGCGGGAGTCCCGGATTGCCATGGCGATGAGAGCGATGTACGAGAACGGGGGTTTGGGTCTCCGCGTGTACGGCTTGGACTTGGCGCACGGAGCACCGAGCGGAGGGCTGGGCGCCACGCAGTCCCCGTCCGAGCCCAGCTCGTCCTCAGCGGAGACAGGAGAGCGCACACTCCCCTCTACATCACTGGACGTCTCTTGTTTGGTGTAATATGGGCTTCCACACAACACCTCCAGCTTCATGCTGCGCAGGCAACTCTCTTCTCTGATAGTGCGGTGCGTCGGTCTGGACCTCGAGCGCGTCAAGACGACCTGAATCCAATGACGTTCTGTTTGGGAAGCATACCTGGCAGGCTACTGAATCCGTCTTACCTACACGTGCGTGAGAGCTGGCGTTTATAGCCGGCTCACCTCCGGGCCACCCCAAGTGGGCGGAGTTAAATGGTTTCTTTTAAAAAACATTCGGCACGTGACAGAGCATCTTCTTATAATTAAAATTCTAAGTAGAAACGTCATCACGACTTCAAAAAAGATGTAATAATTTAGCAATCTGTGCCAACTCAGCGCACCACGTGCTGCATTTTTTTTTCCACCGTCTCACCTGCGAATTAATACTGTCTCACCCCCCAACTGTTTTACCTGAGACAAGCAGGTGGCGCAGGTTTCCTGTGCACCTGGTGCCCTCAGTCGGTGTCGTTTCACACACTCCTCTCTACAGCCTGTTTAACTGCATCCCAGTTCTGCTGGATATTAATGTTCGGCACAAGTTTGGAGGGCTTTTTCAAAGTTTCCTTGCTTTTTAATCTCTGTGAGAAAAGATGCTCCCAAGTGCTCTCACAACAAAGCTCTGCACTTCAGCTGCACATACCAGCTCAACAGCACGCACACAGACCAGAGTTACTGTGTTCCTCCTTCTTCAAACAAACAGGGAATCTGTTCCATCCTGTTGCTCGGTGCCAAATTTCACGTAACAAATTACCGATTGTGATTTATTTTCTTTTTTAAAATGAACCGCCTTGGGGGTTTTGGATGACGTTGCAACATGGGGTATCACTTGTGATGTGATTCCAAGGCAGCGTGGAAACGAGGCATTGATGATACCTTTGAAGGCTTTATCAATTATTTAATGTCAGAGTGTTCCACGCCTCATTGGCATGGATTTATGACCCTCCCACTGGATCCCTATAGTTCATCTAGCAGTCACAGTGAACTCAACAACCCAAACTTATATGATTCTTTTCTGATTCAGCTTACTGAAAAAATCACAACAATATTGGGGGCAACAATATTGTGACCAAATGGGAAGATGAAATCCTCCTATGCTACCTGAACACCATCATCACACCGTGGCAGCCGATGTGCTGCCGCTCTGGTTTAACCTTTATGCAAACTGCTCCCGCTGCCCCTGCATGTAGGCGGCATATGTTTGCGCCGGTGTGAATGTTTTGATTTTCAGGTAACTGTTTGTGTTGTCTGTGACACCCGTATCTGGGTGAAGTCACTATGTTGAAAGCTCGGATTTCTATAAACTAACCACACAATGCCAAGAGCTGGAATAACATGAGTTCATTCTGGTCACTGCGTGTAGCAGCTTGAGAGCCTGTTACTTAATAAAACCTTTAACCTTTACAATGCTTTACAACACTGTTTCGTCACCTATTTCCAAGGAAAGGGATGTGGACATTTTTATTAACCCTGTCGTTGAAGATATCACGCTCATAACTCGATAAGCATTATCAACATATCAATGAATTACCCAAATTTATAACTACATTAAGACATAAAAAACATAAATACCAGCCCCTATTTTTTTTCTATTTTTTTTTTTTTTTTACAAAGGCCTGAAACCAATTAGTTGCCCCTAAAAATGGCTCATGGCATCATATAATAACCTCTTATTTACAACAACATTTGTTTTAAAAAACAACCACAAAAAGTATATATATAACATGAATATACAAGTATATTCATGGGAACTGAAACACTTTGGACAACATATTTAAAGAAAAAAAGTTTGACCTTAGTTTCGACATGTGTCGATGTAGTTTTCCTTATTGACACACTGCCATAAATCTTTGTAAGTGCAGGGTCATGCTTTGTATTTTCTTCTCTGTGACGCTGTCAGGTTCATTGTTGTCAGATTTATGAACGCCTTCAGCTTAAAGGTTAGTGCGAAGCCTTTCAGCAGACATTACATCAGATAAGAGTTTTCCCTTCTTCATTAACTCCGTTTACAAAGGTCACCGCTTTAAAACACGGAAAATGAGAAAGTAAAAGCATGAAGATGAATGACGTTAGTTTACCTTTACACTCACACTGACGTTTTAGATGCACATGTGTTTTTTTGATGCAGAATGTATATCGGCTACTGCCACTCTAGCCTGGAGGTACGACTTGACAAGCTGGAATGAGGAATGCTGAAACATGTAGTCAGGCTTCAGTGATTAGCCTGATTGTTTCTTTACTCTTCAGTGATTTCGCAGCACGGTATTTTGTACGTAACAACTCAAGAATCACAAACTGACGCCAACAGAGCAAAGGGCACACTCGAATATAACCCCTTAATGCCGATCGTCGCGAATTCGCATCACAACGCTTGCGTTCAGACTGCAGGCCGAGATAGCGTCAGCTTGAAAGCAAAACCACAAATATTTAACTTTTTTTGAATAATAATTGTAAATAAATTCAGGCTTCAAGGGGGGAGGGCTACTACCTGGGGAACACAAAGCTGTGAGATGCATACTCCAACCATAGGTGGGCACTGTACGAATGGAACATTTAAGCCCCTGTTTGAATGGTACTGGGAAAAATGTCCATATCATGAGATGAATAATCGCAGAAGATAGGCCGGTTTAATTTGGATTCTTTGGATATGTCAGCATGGGTTTATTTTGCCAATTTTCCAAGGTTGGACTGCAAAATAGTGAAGTGGATAGCCTAAAACTTCACAGGCTGGGTGCGAGGATGAGGCCCTGTCGTTATACCTGCACCCTCGGCTGCATGTACTCGCTAAGGCGTGCTGGATCGTAGGGTGTCCCAGTCTTCTGGCGTTGTACCCCATCGACTCCCTCATGCACCGCTTCCACAAAGGCACATCAGACCTCACTTCGCTTAAGGGCATTACCCAGAATTCCTTTAGTGTTGTGACGTTTTGAACAACTAACCAAAGTGGAAGAAATAAAAATATACAGAAAGAAATAGTAAAATTGCTAACTAAGAGTAAAAAAAACCATTGTGTCACGTGGCTGACACAATGTTACTAGAGACGTACATTAGTCGTATTGACAGGTAAATTGAAAGGTAAAACAAAGTTTATTTACCTGTGAGTAGGGCATCAGAATTGATATTTCAATCACTGGTGTAAGTCTTCTTCTTCTGTGGTTCCTAATTCTCCTGATAATATGCTGGTTGTGATTTCTGATCAATTTTGGCAGCAATTCAGCAAACAACATGACTGTGGCCATGGCGCCATAAGTAGCGTAAACAGAATTGTCCCCGTTCTGCCCTGAACAGCTTCAGTCTCTTATACACTTCCCCCACTACACTGCAGTTTAGGTCATTGTGCGGGTTTTTGGAACGGGTACCAGGAAGATAGTAAATCTCTCTTGTGTTGCCTTCGAGAGACTAAACTGGAGTAACATCATGAAGTGGATGACTTTCTTGACCTTTACAGAGTTTGTCATTAGTGTTGTTTAACACATTGTGATAGCATGGACTGACACACATTTCTTCTTCTCTCGCCTGGTCAGACACCTTCATAAGGCATTTTTAGTGGCCACGGGCAATTGTTAACGCTGAGCCCTGCATATAGCGTTAGCATCTGAGGCTACCTCCTCCCCTGACATTACAGCCGGCAGGGTTTAAAGACATCAGGCAATGGATAAACATGCAGATCGGTGATATCTGATGAGTCAATTAGGTTCGGATCGGAATTCATTACAGATGTTAGATAGTTTTGGTCCCACCTCTTTACATAATCCAGCTGAATTTGAATCGTGTAATTGTGTTTCATGCACATATTGTGCAACGTTACACTTTTGCACTATATTTTGCTAGTATTTAAGTTTATTACACTTTAGTTGATACATATCTTTTTTTTAGGTCGAAAAAAACAAAATGAAATATTTAAACCCCATGCAGCAATTCAGTCATGTAAACTGTTGCAACAAATTCTGAAAGATGTCCAAAAGAATCCTATGAAGATGTCAGCTTAGCTAGGATTTATTTTGCAATAACTCCTGCTTGAGGCTTCTCTCTCTCTCTCTCTCTATGCAAACAAAAACGCATTTGCGTGCGAGCCAGCAGAGACTTTGAGATGTTCAGATGTTTTGCAGGAGATTATGTTGCTGAGAGCATAAAGATCACTAAGTGACCACAGAGCTGGGGATGTTTTCAGAGGTTCAAAATAGCAACAGAACTTGAGGTTGATTCCAGGCATTACTTCCAGCTATTTATGGCAGCTGTGCGTTTAGAATTGTTGTGCAACACATCCCACTTCAAAATGTTTCATCAGCTACTAATAACAGTATTTTGCTAGCTCTGTTGTGAAGTCATGCTACCGACCACTGGTGTATTATTGTTCTGCACAAACACGTACGTGTCACCATCAGTCTCCTCCTGGGCTCCTCTTCTTTCTTCCTGTACATATGATCCCACCCACTGTCATTTGTAGCTCTGCACCTCTCAATATGCTTAAAAATAGGCATATATCTGTGAGATGCTGACTTAAATAGGACATTTGCCAAAGTTCAAGTTCTTTCATGTCTCCTGATAAGAGAGGCAGCCATGAAAGAAGGAATGAAAGCAGGCCCCGGCCTGTTGCTCGGTTCTATTTTGGTCTTGTCACTTCAGAGTATAAAAGAAAGAGCTTCCAAATAACTGGGAAATAATTGTTGTCCAAAAAGCAATAAAGTTTGAAGCATTAAGTTTAGAGCACCTGCAGGTGGAGAGGATAAAAATGTAAACTTTATCAGTCTGTAGATAAACATTTTACTCACTGGGGATAATTTATTTATTTTTTTTACTTCTTTCACTGAACAATATTTGCATTTATCAAATCATTATATAATCATCATGTGCAGATTTTAGCTTGCACATGAAACTTTTTGTTTAGGACAGTATAATAAATAGCATAGTTATGACTACAACAGATACAAAATAGTTGAGTGAACATCATTTATTTTATGCATTTTCAACCTTCCAGAACATTTGTGTGTACTGTACTAAAATTTAGTGTCATGGATGCATTGGTGTTTACAGTGAAGGTCAAGCAGCAAACATTATTCCTATAATTTTCACTTTACCCTGTGGTCATCTTTTTTTATTCTATTTCATTTTGCATACCTTGTCTATATTTTGATATTTTTCCGTAACATGTACAGTAAATGTTTCACATGATCCACCGAGTAATGTTAACCCAGCCCCCTCAACTGTTTTGTTTTTGGTCACATAAATTACATTAACTGTATTTTTAGTTATACGTAATAAGTACAAATAAAATATGGACAATATGATAGTTATAAAATGTAGGAACTGTATAGTTTATAATATGGAGAATAAGGAGAAGGTTTACTGTCTGTTGGGGGGAGACATGTACAGTTAAATAATTTTTAAAACTGACTGATGCGGCTCCTGTTTTGCCTCAAAGTTTGCAGCAGTTAATACTATCACAGGGACTCTGAGGACAGCTACGAAAGGCCCATTACTTGAGGCTCGGGGGTGTAAAAATACAGATTTGCACTTTTTGGAAGCCATCTGTTTGAGGACACCACTTCATTCCTCTCGTATGTTTAGACAAGAAGAGGAAATGGCGTAAACTCTGTGGCATAGAAGGTGGGGTTGAGATAGGGATGCAGTCCACTTAGCAAATGGGTAAACAGTTTCCACGCGTACTGGACGTTCTGACATCCTGACACTGTGAGCGATGACAGTGAAAGTGGCCTATTAAGAAAAGGGGTCAGTCGTTTTTCTGTTTATTCTCTCTGGGGCCCTGAGTGCCGAGGTCCGTGTGGAGGCCGAGTGTGTAGGCACACGGAGAAACAGAGCTTTGTAAGCCGTTACTGACATGCGGCAGGACAAAAAAATAGTGACCGTATCACACCATGACAACGGACACAAAGGCTAGCAAAATACTTCTAATTTAATTATGTATGTAAGGCATTCTGGTAACTTTTTCAGTTCTAGAATTTTTAAGATTTTCTTGTAAAGTGTGGGATGAAAAATACCAATATTAACTGTAACTTCGACAGAAATGATCATTTTTACTTTTAAGTACAGTAGGCAGTTTAAATTTCACTGCAATTTAATCTAGTATTTTTTGACACTGAGTTTTATACATACTAAATTTAGTTTAGTTAAATATATCTGTGTTGAAAATGTTATTTTTTAATTCTTATTTATTTGTTTATTTGTTTGTTTTCAAATGTTGAAATTTAGAGAAATTCTGCCCAGGGAAATGTTAAGTAATGAGAATTTCCGAAATTTGGGGAATTATTCCTGACCTTGATCTTTGACCTGTGAGGCACAAAATTGATTCAGATGAAGCCACTGCCAAAAGGAACTACCAAAAAAAAAATCAGGATCATTTATCTTGGACGAGACAAACAAACAAACCGAACCAAAAGATTACACAGGTGTCTTTTTTCTCGGCCAAAGATAAAAAAAAAATATATTCTCACCGTTAAGCACCAAACTCCAAACTGACAGATTTTTTGCAGTGAACCTTTGCTGTGCTACATTTGGCATCATGTGAAGCTGTTACGTTACATTTTTAAATCATGTTGTTTTCTCTCAGAGAGACACTGGCTCCTGCTCGTAACCTCAGCTGTCCTTCTTGTCTCGGTCTCTTTTTGTGCCTTCAGAACATGGCAGCACATAGCTAAAATAGAACCATTCAAAGTTCTAAATAAACGAAGGCACGCTCTTGTTTTTCTTCTCCTGTGTATAACTTATGCTGCCATATCAAAGGCTTCTGTCAGATTCAATCACATGACGAGCAGAAGTTCAAAAAGCAGGCTAAAGCCGCAGTGATCAAAGCACGGTGCGAGACGAGCCTAAAACACCGAGGTAGCACTGAGTTAGCGCCTTGTGTAAACTGAAAGATGATATTATACATTCACAAATATGTTCACCACCTTCTTTTGCCAGACGCTTTTTCCGCATCGTGTTAAAGACATCAAAAGATCTTCTTGCTCATGTGAAGCGCTTGCATGTGACTGGTCAAATGTTGATGCTGCCGTGTCAACAGAGGTTGAACCACCGAGTCGCCTCATGTTGCTCTCTGCTCACAGTGACTTATATGAATCTGGCTATATTCAAACTGACATGCCAGCTACCCAGAGGAACACACGTAAAGCAGGCAGCCTAAATATTATGACATTCTTCATAATAAAGTGACCTGTAGAGTTTTATGTCTTTAATCTGGGACCTCATTACATCAATGTATACAATTTTACGTGATCTATACATTTGTCCTCAATCAGTTCGGACAATTTGGCCACTTCTGGATCACGCATCAATAATTCCTTTCTATTTTTCTTTATTTCTTTTTAAGCCATGCCTTGTTTTTCTTGCATGTAAGTTTGTGCGGGGGGGATGCAGAGACACTGGTGCCAGTCAACCACGTCCATACTGCCCAATTCTTCTTTTGAGCCAATAAATTGGCGCATCCCTCCTAATATGTCAATATGTCGGAGCCAAACTAGCGGCGTTGTACATTTAAACAGCATTAAATGCATCTAAGTATCTGCTCTCAGATTCAGCCTTAGTCAGATTTGAACTGTGAAGTTCTGTAGCTGTTTTATGGCAAGGATGGATTTTTGACCTTGTGACAAACAAATCTGTAATGACAACATCTGTGTGACGCCTGTATTTGAACTGTCAATTTGTTTCACAGATTTGCACATTTATTGGGGGTCTCAGTGCAACATCCTGTCAAGCTGAACCGATTTTAAAAAAGCTAATGTTATAAAATCACACGTTTTAAATATCACAGTGCAGAATTATCAGAGTTCTTGCTCTGCAACACCATTTACCTGCACTTCATTTAGTTTCTTTTTTTAAAATCTTGACACAGCCTGTGTTTGGGTAAATGTATAAAAATGTTGTCAGCAGGCCCTAGCCTACTCCATCTGTGCTCGATTTGTTTTTCCTGCCTCCATGCCTCATTTGGACATGCTGGGGGAAAAAAAAAAATCAGTGGGATGGGATCCCCTTCAGGTGAAGTGTGCTTAGATGATATCTTTGGTTAGTTCGTATGCAGGACCTGTTTGGGTTATTTTGAAGCCAGAGAAAAGAAGAAGGGGGAGAAAAGAGACAACAAAGAGCCCTGCGTGCAAACGGGAGGAGGAACTATCTTTAGATGAGTGCTTGTAAAGCTTTGCACGAAACCAACTCAGGTTAACCTGCACACACCTTATTTACACCCACACAGGTAAGAGTCAATCAGAGGGCAAATGCCACCTTGTCAAAATGATTTAATACACTGTAGATAGACATCATAATCGTTATCTGAATAGAATGAATTCAACTGAATTTTGGCTTTTGTTACCAGTGTAGTCCTTCCTGATTTTATTACCGCCTCCACCGCCTCATTAGGAAAAAATTTGACTATATCGCACAAAGCTACAGACCTGTAACTCCCACCATGATTTCAATATGTGTTTATAATTGTGTCCAACAGCAGGTGGTTGTCTGTGATCTCAGCATAAGTTTGTAATCCGTCTTCCCCAACAATAAACCTGTGTAAGTGAATGAGGCTATTTAGATCTTTTGTGCTTAAAACGAGCGTCTGTTGAAGCGATGTCTGTTTCTCGTGTGCTCTCTTTTCGGATTCCATAAACAGATCTCCCAGGTGGTCTGCGTATGTGTGTGTGTGTGTGTGTGTGTGTGTGTGTGGATTCGGCCCCGTGTTTGTGTCTGTTTCTTAGCGAGTGGTGATTTTTAGCATGTGTGTGTGTGTTTAAGAAGGAAAGAGCGAAAAAACAGCACTTGTGTGGAGGAAAGCCAAGCTATTATGGATGGCGGCATTTCAGCAGAGCCAAATGCAATTTGACAGCTGAGTTTAATGATATTTATTTCCGAGCCACACGCTTACAGAGCGGTTTTGGATCTGTTCTCCTGACTGGACCTCAGCTCAGCACAATGTCTCCAGCCAAGAGTGAGTATACTCGTAATGTCTGTAAATGGGGAACGTTTAGAGCACCTTTAATGATTGAGTCTACAAGGTAGCGTGTGGGCACGGATCGCCATTAGTATGTGTACTAAATCTCCATACCGTCTTAAAAAGAATGTGATTGCACTCGTACTAACTGCATCTTTGGATCGTCATGACGGTTTTGACACACACAAACTCTACTAAAGGTGAATTAACCTGCTCCTACCTGTCATTTCAGAAAGGTCACAAATCTTGGCTGCTGTCCACAAATCCCGCCCATCAGCCACACGGCAGTGCCACATCAGGTCAGCGCTCTGTTCAGCCTTAGCTCGAGCTCAGTCTCACAGACTCAAAACTATTAACCAGCTCTGCAACTCACACTGTTGTTCAGTCTCTCAGTCCAGCACTGGTGGACAAAAATATATCAACAAATGTAAGATAACAACAAAATCAGGTTCCTGGTTGAATATGTGGACGTCTCCAGAGTCAAAATCCTATGACTTTGGCTATCCCCTGACATTTTAGCTGCCAAGAATCAAGTTACTTTTTTTTTGTTTCTTTGCCATGCTTTGCCATAAAATCTTGAAACACTTGGAGTGGTACGAGTATAAATCACAGTGACTTTGGTCATCCCCTGACTCTTCATGCAGCACCAACATCAGGATAAAGTTTGAATTGCTCATTAACACGTCCAAACAACGACTGGAGCGAATGGCACTAAATTTGGTCGAGAACTGAGCGGCCTTCATATTGAGAAGAGTTGCCCTTTAATTTGGTGCAGATATTCATGTCCACTTCAGGATGATGATCCCCTGACTTTTCACATTATCGGATCTATGTTTAAACTTGCCAAGGACTTTGGATTGTAATGGAAAAACTTACAAACTGGCCTGAGTTGTACATTGTTTTCAATGCTAGTTAGAGAGCAAATGAATATACCTGCTTTATATCAGCGTGTTAGTGTTGCATGATATCATGCTGATGTTAGCATTTTGGTCAAAGAGCTTGTGCCCATGTACAGCCGCACAGAAATTACAATCCTGAAAATCATCTGGAAAAAGGAATTGTCAGCAGAAACTACAGCACTCACATAGTTGTGGGTAAACAAGCCAAGTCAAAGTGAAACAATATTTGAGTCATGCATTGTTTGATCTTAGGGATGTCAAACATTTCAAAGAACATGTTTCTCTGTTGTAACTGTGCCATTTTAACATAGCATTTGTCTTGGGGTTCTTGTTTTCTTGTCACCGGTGGATGGCCTACATTGTCAAACTGGCACAATAACACCATTACCTTATGCTATCATAATGTTTTATGATCTTTATTTCTAGGTGCAAGTTTGAATATACTGTGAGTGAGCTATCACAGGGACAAAAGCAAGCAATATTTGTGCCACCATGACAGTATAAAACAATAAAAATGTGTGCGTGTAGGTGTAAAGCCATATAATATTGATTATAAAGAGCAGAAGTCTCTCGCTTAACCTTAATTTTTTCTGATCTACAATCAGTTTTCACATGAGAAATGATGATACAGTGTGATTTATTTAACAACACCGGGAACCGGGGTTTTCTTATGCCATAAACAATTGTTTTACAAGTTGAGAGATGAAGATGAAAGATATGTTCATCATTAAATACATCACACATAGTGTTACAGTGCAGAAATAGTCATGTAACTTCTGTTTTTAGAACGGAGAAACATTGAAATACAATACAGTGACTTGCTCCTTTCACATATCTGCACACCTACGCACAGAAAAACTCTCAAATTGACATTTTCAACAAAACTTCAACAATTTAACCTGTGGGCCAGAAATACTCCCAATTTACCAATGGAAAGGTGCAAGGAGAGGGTTTTCCAAAGCTGTTAAACCATTATTAAAAGGACAGGCAGTCGCAGCCTAAATCCAAAACTGCCAAAGTGCAGTTCAGTCAACACTAAATGTAATATTCACACAGGTGTGTTTCTACCTTAACTCATCAAAAATGATCCATGAAAAAAAAACCTGTAATGTCCTACTAGTTGCTCCACATACCCGAGATTGTTTTAGAAGTGTGCAAACAGCCATCTGTGCATAAAAGATGCAGTCAGATAAGAACATGATTTTTTTCTTGACACCAAGAGTGACAGCAGCTGTGAGTCCTTGTATTAAACAGAGATTGCCTATAACAGCAGCCCAGAGTTGTTTGCTTAGAATAAGTTTGCCTAAGTGTCAAAATGAGGTACAGATATTTATTAGTATGATTATGACTGGAATGAAGAAAAAAAAGGGATCATTAATCATTGTTTACTGATATATTAAAGTATTATACAGCTGTCAGTGAAAGAGCTTTCTCACACCTTCTTTACATTTCCTCTCATGGCTGTAATTTCATGCTTGACAACGTCAGATGTCATTTCATGTCATTTAGAAGAATGCCACTAGTCCAGATGTTTCACCTATGTTAAGCATTATAGTCCATAATAGGGCCTGACAGAGAGAAAGTCACACAGCTAATCAGCGATCAGCAGCTAATAGTTAAAAATGTGGCAAAGTAATGATGGGCTTTAATACGATGCACAAAAGTTACGGGCCAGCATCATTAAGACCCGACTCTCTGCTTACCGAGGAACAAATTCTTTCTGAGCTGTGGACACTTTGGGCAAGGCAAACATGTTTCTTGGTGTGGGGTATGTCTACAATGAGGGGAATGTAAACTGTGCTTGAAATGTGATCTCAGACTTTTCCCCCCTCTTTGTCCAAGGTTATGAGAGGGATTAAAGCCACATGCACATTGTTTGAAGGTATCGGCAGTGATTGTTTTCTTTTAAAAAGCCAGTTTCATCATGTGCATACACTCATATACAGGTTTGACTGCTTATTAATAATTGTTTTAATTCCATGAGTTGTACCTAAGTATGTGTTTCCGACAGTTGACTCATGCATTTACAGGCCGATCTGGCTCGAGCCATTAACTGGGCCATCCAGGCAGTGTGGCTTTCAAAAAGAAATCTCACAAGTACAAATTCAAGACAGTAATGCAAATCGGTCCAGGCCAGTAAAGGTGCGTGAGAGACTCTGCTCCACCCCTATTTAATGAATCACTTCTCCTCTTTCTAATCAGTAACATCAGATAACGAAACAAATCAGTTGTCTATATAAACATTCCTGATTATGACTGGTGAACATGAGAGATTGAAAATGAGCCAAGTCAAAATGTTTGATTCATGTGGCTAAGGCTCAAACCAGATGATAGAGCTATTTGAATTGCACCCAGAATCTGGAGAGCTGAAATCCAACCAATGTAAATAGACATGTCAAGTCTCCTGTGATCTCGTCAGATGTCCTCGGGGCTGTGGTAGATCCGGAGTAGAGAGGTTCCTCAACAAAGGTCCGTACTGCTCCCCTACTTGGAGTATTCCATTTGCCAAACTTTCGTCAAAGCCTCACTGCAGCGAGAAAATGGTACCATGAAAATATAATTTTAATGGAATCACTATTATCAGTGGTTTGGCTTCAAATCTGTGTGAATCTCATTGTCCCGGACCAGCTTGTTAGCTGTGTTGGACTGTCTGTAGACAGCAAGACAGAAGCACGGTGAAATTAAAATAGATTTCTATTTTACCTTTGCTGGAGCATAAATGGCCTAAAGAGCATAAAGAATAAAGGATGACAGACAGGAAAAAATAACTGTAACTTGTTAACTAAAAGTAAGTAGGCTAGATAGTTTGGAGAGCTATTCCAGGAAATGCTGGAAGGATTGCTGTCATAAAAAAAAGATCTGATAAAATGACCCGTACACTGAGCTTCAGGAGTTTCTATGAACAATGATGTCATTGATGTGTTTGGATTATATTGGAAATTTGTGTTGTGTTCTTTCGTATTTTTGTACACATTTAGGGAGGATTATATATTTAACAATATGGTATAAAACAATATGTATAAAATTTAAATTATTGAATGTTGGAGAAAGGGTAGGATTAAATAGGTTTATGCTTCTTCTCTCTTCTTTTAACATGCAATTTGAATTGAATGAGTTTGTTTATTAAATATATTAGTTTTATTTCTTCCTTTACATGTTTGAAATAAAGCATTTTTATCCGTATCCGAGCAGATTAAGTGTGTAACGTAACATAATGCATCTCAGTAAGAAGTGAACAAGTGTCAAAACCCAATATTAACCCCTTATGCCCCTTTACTAACCACAGATCCTGCCTGCTACTATCTGGATACTGTTGAAAGTGCAAACATATCATGACTAAACTCATTCTAAAATAAAATCATGCACAGTGAGCACATGGCAGACTTAACTCTTCCTCTGCATACCAACAAGCATATAGTGCAACGTAAATCTGTTGTTTCCAAACATCCTTATGCCGGATAGAAAAAATGGAGGTACGGTATTGTTTGGGTAACCGTATTTTGCAGACCAAAACATATTTTCGGTTTGTAATCTTCAGCGAGAATCTCACAGCCCACTGCATTGACTCACATGGAGTTATTGCAAAACAGGGAAGGTCAGGTTTGGAGACGTTCTGCAGAAGACACGGGTATACCTTTGTCAGGAAACTGGCAGTGGGACAACTCGTGAAAGGATGTTTTCTTTACTACACCCTGGGTTTGTCAGGTCAGGAGAGGAACGCTAGGTTGTGATGAGGTCGCAGTAGAGCTGGGTGAATTGTAATTTCTGTTTCAGTCTCTTTGAAGGACAGCTACATCCATTCTTTGGGGGAGTGGGGGGGCTGTGATCATTCCCTTTGCCCCGGACTGTGACACGAGAGAAGAGCAAACTGATCACTTTGTGGTGCATTTTTAATAGTATCTTTATGCACAATTTACAAATACTCCAAAATTGTTTGGTGTTTTGCATGTATGAAAATAAGTCTGATCACCTATTACTACAAGTGATACAAATCACATTTGTCAGTACCCCCGCGACTTATGTCGACGAACAGGGACGTGTGGGGGAAAACTACAGTGCCCTTTGTAACGAATGATGATCTGGGAACTTCATCAAGAAGCATGAACTTGTCCCATTAACACAATGGAGGTCCAGAGTAAAAGAGCCAGGCGCGATGAAAGAATTTCCCGTCAACTGACCTCTTGTTATTCCAAGTCTAGAGCAAGATCAAAAGAAAGCCTTTGTAATCTGATCCTCATTCAGCATCAAACAACTACTACCAGCAAAACAACAAATGACGAGGTAAAAGGGCACAAAAATAGCAGGAAAAGGGGCCAAAGCACAACACTAGTGTAGAAATATTGGTATTTTGCTTTCTAGTTTTTTAATCGATCCATATAGCATCAGGTTGCTAGTTTATGCAAAATTAACATGGCAAGTAAAAGTAATGCAGGCGGGTTTCAGTTTTTGATGAGAACTAGCAATAAAAGGATCAGATATCCTCAACGGCACAGAAATGTTGATCTCTTAAACACTTAAGAGAGCCAACAATTAACACAGTCTATCGAGTTTCAAGAGGGCTACAGCTATAGCTGAAATTCTTTACAGCACAGGTGCAAATAGCTCAAGATATAGAGAGTGGAAACCCTCGGGCTCTGAAGGGTTTCTGTCTCTACATCATCCTGCAAAGGAAAAAAAAATAAAGCAAGTACTAAAAGTGTGTCAGGGGTTGGGTACAAAGGTACAAAGCTTGGGTGAGTGTACATATTGTAAGTTTAGAATAAAGCCACGGAGACTTTCTCCTGGTGAATGATTACAGCGGGGAAAACTGACGAGCATTTACTGGAGGTTATCAACCGACAAAGCCATAAACACAGCGTGACACATCATGACGCATAACTTCTACTTTACAAAAACATTTTGTGCAACTCCTCTGTGGCTTCGCTCAGTAAGTGAGCCATTGAATCATGATGGGGAAAGGTGCTCGACACAATAGACGAGCAGGACCTACAACGTGCCGAATAGGGGTTATTTTTAGCTGCTATCAAAAGAGCCACAGGTGGGGTTGTCTTGCACGATATCGTTACTTCTGCTGTAGCATCTCAACCATCATTATCTGTGTCCTCACGCAACGCAAAACTGCATCAGATAGACTGTATCCCTCACAGAAATGAGCATCAAATCCCATATCACCTATAGGAAGGTGTCGTCTTCTCATGAAAACAATAGCTGCCTCTCTCTCCCCATTAGAATCATGTCAGGAGGGGGAGATTTATAATATGTTGAAAAGCATAGAGCAGGAAGTCATTTTTTTTTTTAATTCATAAACTTTCTGCTTGTAATTGTAAAGGATCGTTATCTCTGTAATAACTGCTCTTTGGAAACATGAATCATTGCTGTGCAGGAGCACTGAATGATGTTTCATTACTGTTTTTCACCAGGGCTGAATACATACACAGTTGTTACTAAGCAACCATTTAGTAGAACGGAAAAGTTAACTGTACTTTTGAATGATCTTATCCTGTCATGATCTTGTCAAAGTTTCACACCTTTAGATTGCCCGTTGTAGCATGCAAAGCAATATTTTTGCGTGTCGCTGTCCGTCTTACATTAACAACCTCAGGAAAAAATAACTGTAATCCTCTGTATGGGTGGATTCAAATGTCACACATGATGTTTGCATATCAGTTAAAAAAATTGAACTTGTCTAGCACCTGGATAAAGATATGCTTTTAGTAGCAGCTGAGTTAGTTCCACAGTCAAAGCAGCATTAGTCGAATGGAAGTTGTCAGTTGGGGCGAGGCCCAGATCTAAACAAAATGAGGAAACGCACTACAACAAATTTACAAACAACACTGAAATTCCTTGGTGTTATTCTTGTGGGGATTTTTCAAGCTCACTTGATAAGCAACATGATGAGTAAACCCCAATGTAATGACGGTGCCTATAGTAAACACTAATGACTAATGTCTCTGTGGAAGGGAATTCTGTGCTTTGGGATCGGTGTTGACATGGGTGACTTCTGTCTGGCACGCGATGTGGGCTTAAGGACATAAACAAACCTGTGTCTGGCTCTGCCTGAGGTTTGCACATCTTTCCTGAGACACTGATCCGATGCATGATCCATCAAAGACGACAAACCAGCAACCCCGACCCAGTTCCCAAATTCTGTGAATAATTTAAACGCACACACAGTAAAATTTACAGACACTCTGATCCACGCTGCAGGCAAAATAGCTCATAGTGACGGTTGCTTAACATCGGACTCTGCACTAAACTCGTTTGGCATGAGCACTCTGGTATGTTGTTGCCCATTGTTTGGATCGTGCGGCTTACGTTCCCTTTGTTTTCTTTTAATTGCCCTCATAAGTATCTAGAAATTAAAAGGCAAACAGCTAAGTTACCTGCACAGCACCACATAGCAGCCAACCAGAGTGAACACATAACAAATCACACAGGCGCCTGTCTGTCTATTTGCTATTGGTTATTAAGAGGCTCATGAAGTTGCATAACAATCTGAACGATATTATCCAACTAAATGCTGGAGAAGCATTAGAGATAAGATTATAAATCGGGTTAGTCAATATGTAGGTAATATAGGTATTTTTTTCCCTCCCTTTCCCTATCAGGAAGCCTCTCAAATCTCTTCCAATGACAACATTTATGGGATGTGCCTGGGTTAAAGTGCAAGTATATTTCTTTGTTACTGTCAAATGCACAACAGGTTATTTTTCCTTGAAACAATAAATGCTGGCACAATATCCCCTTTACAGCCTATATGTGACGATGGGCCAGTTGGATTTTGGTCATTATATATTGTATAATCTAGTCATCCTACAGTCTACCAGATGTGACATTTCACATCAAATAGCATTTTTACTTGTTTTTAATTTCCTCTGTGCTGTAATAGTCACTGTGGAATTGTTGACATATTTGCAACACCAGGAGGAACTGTTTATGTCTTGTTTTGTGGCCCCTCATAAATATAATCAGCTCCAGATGGCCGGTAGACTAAATCAAACTGTACTTTAATCCGTAGTTTATTCTCTTTTATAATACCAAGAAAAAGTTAATAATTAAATATAATCGTCTCCAATGTTGGATGTGCTAACGGCTCTCGCAATATCAAATGATTATATTACTGTCAAAAGAAAAGGAAAAAAAAAGCATCCCGTCTTTAATTTCGGTTGGCGTATGCTGTGTTTCTCTTTTTTTTAAATATGTTTCAAACGAAAAATGAAAGCAAAGAAGCAAACACTAGCATGCTGGAGAAAGCTGTAGCCAGGCAGAATTCACTGCCGCCAGTGTAAAGTACTACTGAAGAGATCAGTTCAAATCTTTGTTAGAAATGCATCTTCAAATATATGGGCAACTGTAATTGAACTATGAATTTTTTGTAACAATGAATGGTGGTAGACATTGCATTTGTCTGTGAAATGTACCTTATGTAAGCTATTTTCTTGGAATCAGACAGGTGGAGGTATGGAATGGCTGAATACTATCAGTCACAGTAAGATTTGAATTTGTAATCGTAATTGTCTATTCTGTCTATATTGTCTATTCTAAAGGAGCTGCTTTGTTAGCTGTGTTTATGTGACTGTGGTGTCTGGAGTGTGTTTTGAGTGCTAATGACAATCAAATAGAGAGACTTTGTAACCTTGCAAAACAGTGTAGAGAAAGAGCAATTACACGGTGTATACTAATAGTATTGCTGACATGATATGTATTTATTTGAGTTAATATCAATTGGCAGCACTCAGACGGGATCATAATTTAGTCATCGACAGATAAAAAGTCACAAAGTCCTGATCTGTCCAGAAGTCCTTATAAGATACTGATGGATCTCTCCGTGTGGATGTGTTGGTGTGTGTGTGTGTGAGGGGCTTCTCGTTAACTGTTTTCACAGCTGAGAGCAGCAGAGAGGCCTTTTCACACCTCTTGACAGCTGTGTTCTGCCCAGTCACGTTACGGAGGCGCAGCAGTGGTCCCCACCTCCATCTAAAGTTGGAGGCACAAACACAGTCGCGCTGTTGAACAAGCAATTCGCCTGCCTGAAAGGTGAGGACATGTCGGAGAAAATTTTAGCTATTGGTTTGTAAATAACAGGCCAATTTGACCACAAGTGAATCTCAATATGCAAACCCTGTTGTTGTCACTGTTATAAACACATATGGCTTTGTGTGCAAAAGTTCCTCTTGTGCCTTCATCAGCGCACAATGCTGTTGATATTGTGGCTAATTATGATTTATAATTATGGCCTAAACCATGTTTTTTTTTCAGTGTCCCTGACATAATTTGTTACGTGATAAATTACTGACCTTTGAGCAGCAATTCATTATTTTACTGAGCGAGCCATTGTGTTATGTCAGCTTAGAAAAACAGGCTGGATGGAAAATAAATAAAACAAAATACAGAAAGGAAGCAACAGTGTGAGAAGATTTCTCAAAGTGCAGGGAGACCGCAAAACTGCCTTTTAAAAAAAAAAAAAAGAAACATAATACAAAATATTAAATTACATTGATAAATGAAAGGTTACTAACTTGGTTCAGACATAGTGCTCTATGCAAACATAGAGAAAAAGAGAAGTTAAAGAGTATGTCCTCTTTTAGAGAGATTTATCTTGCATAATACTGATATTACTCTCAGAATATACTGTGTATTAAACAGGGAAGTTTGTGGCAGTGCAGATGAGGTTATCAGTCACATCATCGGTCTGCTACAGTGAAATCAACACATGCAGAATACACAGTGGAGTGCAGCTAATATTACCTCTCAGGATGTAGCTTCTCATAACACTGAGTACATAACTATCATTGTGTTGGAATCGAATTCAATTTGATTACCACTGTTTATGTTTAAAATACAGGTGTGGGTTATTTACACATGAGCAGCACCTAATTTAGATGATTTTTCTTTCAAACTGACAATTAATTGAAAACTTAATTGACCTTTTTAATGGCCATTTAGCAGTTTAACTGCCTTTGTTGGTGCAACTTTCATATGCAATGCAAAGCTTTAATATTTTGTTAAGCTCAGTGTTCTTCTAGAACATTGGGTAACATAACAGCTTAACATCAGGCAATATTTATAATGCCATAAATATTTAATTGGCCTTAATCTGTTCAACCTATGACACTTTGGAGTTATTAAACCCTTCAATTGGAAAAGGAAACAAACCTTTGAGAGTAGCAATGTTAGCATGTAATATTAGGCTAGAGTTAGTTATGTTTCCAGTGTAAATATTTTCTTATAGGAGAGTCACTCAAAGCAGTAGATCTATAGCTTTAAAGATACACAGTGCTTCCTCATGACATAATGTTTACATTAATTACCTAGTGAACTGGAATGGCACCAAACAGAGCACATACCTCCACCAAGATCCTGTCCTCAACAGTCCTCTTTAATTAAAATTCTTGGATCCGCACGTTTACCAGAAGTATCCAAATATCAAAAAATGTCATGGTTAATTCCTCATCCTATTACACCACTTCCCACCAAGTTTGTTGAAATCCATCCAGTAGGTTGTGTGTAGACCAACAAGCCAAAAGCCAGTGGAAAACAAACTCTTCCCGGTAGAGGTAATAACCGCATGAATTGTACCCTAGTTGTATAAAGTTGCCATATGTAGAAATAATCATCTTTCAGAATTAAAATGATATATATCAACTTAGTTTATATCATTAATCTAAAGGACTTTTATTCAGTAACCTGTGAGTGTAGGTGAATGAGATATAGATAGTTAAAGAAGGAGAATGTCTTACATTGATCAGATAAACTTTTATTTTTGCCACAGAAAGGTGGGCAGTGAACTGAAACGCTGTAGCACGCAAACACAACGAAACAAAACACACAACACACAAACATACACATTCATTGGAATATTAAATGAATCGATGGCAGCACAATCTCATTTTTAATCAACTGCCTGAACAATAACAACCATGTCCTCTTTTGCTTCCAACAATTATTATTTTATTGTGTGCTAAAAATGGAGGTGCTACAGTACAGTATAGGCTTGATATTAATGTAACTCTGTGAGCTGAACAGAGAACTTAGAAAAGGCCCTGGTAGTGAAATCCTGGTGTGAGAACGCAGTCAGATTTAAGTCATTTTAAAAAGGTCACCACGGTGTGTTGATCCGCGCCCCCTGCTGGACAGAGAGGGTCTCGTGCGCCTCCGCTGAAAAGAAAAGAAGAACTGACATTAATGTCCTGAAAACGGCCTTCTGTCAAAACTTTTTGACTTGTCCAGAGTTTAAGTATTCAGTGTGCAGTGTTATGAGATTGCACATGACTGCTTGTATCAAATAAATGAGGAAATGGCAGCTGAATAATGTTTCAAAGTGGAGATGGTTTACACAAATTTTATACATCAAAATGTGAATTTCATAAATCAGTTCAGTCTCTTTTTTTTTTGGCTGGTGATGAAATAAGCAGAGCGGAGTATCCACTGAAAACCCCTTTTTGTTCTTGTGCACAGATAACAGAGAGGTTTTGAATGTGTAATTTATTATATAGCATGAACACTGAAATTTGTATTCATGTATTCAAAGATTAACTCTAGAAGACTTTTTTTTTTTCATTTAATATACGTTTTAAAATTGTGTTTTCAGTTGTTCTGTTTTGTTGCTCTATAGTGCAGTGCTGAGTGATGATTCCATTATCAATATGCAGAGAAGATGTTTTTTTCTAAATTTTGGGATTCATTGCAAAACTGAAATAAAAACAACCTAACTTTACCAAAATACAAATAATATTTATCCTAAGTACTACAGTGTACTTGTGTTATTTATACTGTGAGTAAGTGATCACACCAGCCTATATCTATTTAGTCTGAAGGGGAGATTTCAAGTTTCCCATTTCTTTGTCCAAAAAGTGTAAATAGTTGACCAAAGTGTATACAAAAACTACTAGGACTTAAATTTTAATTTAAACTCATTCATGCTTTATTTTAACTCTCCAGGTGCAAGTCGTAGTAACATAGCATGTCTACCTTTTAAATTGTTTGTGAGTTCATATTTTGAAAAACATGTGCATTGGTTTGACTCATATTTTGGAACAACAAAGTTTGTTGCATCTTCATCCATTGGAAAATAATTCATGGCAGTAAAACAAAAAAAACATTTATCACATCAGGAAAATTAAAACAATATAAAAAAATGAAACAAATATAATAAAATACATATATAATTGTTCTTAAATGATTTACTCCTGAATATTTTCTTAAGATGATTGAGGAAATGTAGCTACTGACCTCCTCTAAATCCCACAATGTTACAAGAAACAATGGGTAAATATTAGATAATTTATGTAATCTTTGTAATTAGATTTGGTCGCAAAAAAACAATATTTAGGTTAAACTGATGATTTACAGTATAAAAAGAAGTTTTATGCAACATCACATAAAGTTGATCATTTGTTCAGGATAAAATTAATGCATAAAACATAATATTGATGTAATTTTTTTTACATTATTTTGTAGTAGGTTTTCATATAAAAGGTCATTATTTTTACAACACTGAATTATGGCTTTCAGTGGTCACACAAGTAGTTTGACACTGCACATTTCCAAAAATTCCAAATACTGTGCTCAGAGAAGGGTTTTCCAGGTTCCAGATTCACATACATTCCCAGCTATGAGACAAAGTCAAGACTTTAGCTCAAACAACATTAAACCTGTGACATACAGGAGATCCATTCATATTCTATTGACAGAACAGCTTGTTGCTAATCTTTATTATTGTGCAGCAAATGGATATTCTCAAGGCAAATACACCTGAATGCTGTCCCTTAATCCATTTCTCTGCTGTACCAGTCTGCAGCATGTTGTTGTAACCGGGGCTCTTAAAAACAACAGGCGGGCGGCTGTTGAAAATACATTCCCCAGACAGCCTGTAGAGGTCTTAACATTTAAGCAGGACAGAAAGCTTTAAGTCTCATTTAATGGAAGGTCAATATTAGCGTAAAGTTCGCACTGTGTCCATTTCATTTTACACCTCAAGGAATGCAATTGCAGTGGTGCACTTCAGAATTAACGCTGTGTTATTGTGTTTCAAATCGTGTCCAGCGTTGTGATTCCTGAACGGCGGAACGTAAAACAGCAAGCGAGAGGTCTCGCGGACTGTTTAACTCCTTGACCTGTGGTTTACTCACACGTGACCCTTTGATCACTTGAACTGTGCCATGAACTCTACATACAATGTTGTCCGTGTCACTTTTTTTAAACCTAATTTTGCGACACAAAAATGTTGTTAGAAAACTGACAAAGTGTCTGATTGAGAAAATATATAAGTGTAGAGCCAAAACACCCAGCAATGATGTAAACAAAGCTAATGCTCCTACTTAAGTACAGCTATCAGCAGTTCAAACATGAGGTGAATTCTGATACTTTCTCTGTGCTGAGCTAACAGCCATGATGCTGATGGTGAAAGATGAGAGCTAAAGGTCAAGGTTAAAAAAAAAAAGTGAACTATCTTGACTTGAAAAATTAAAATAAATATATTATATGTGTAATTAATAGCATAATTGCACACAGTGGCAAAAAACAAACAAAGCCTGTGCCGTTGCATTGTATAGTTCTGTCAATGCCATACTGGATTAATTTGGAAAAAAAAAAAAAAAAAAAAAAAAAAGTATTTTGTGAATTTTTGGAGCCTAAAACACCAGGAAATAGAGCTTCAGTTGGAAACATACTGAAGTACTCTATTTAAATTTTAAGGTTAACTTTAAGCTAAAACAACTGGTTCATTTATACAGTACATTATCTCCATCTTACAATGTGAACATCCCCTTTCACTTTTAGCTCCAGGCTCCTATTCTGTCTCAACTTACATAATCAGAAAAACATGTCGCTAAAATGCAGCATATTGATATCGCATCCAAAGTGTCTCCGTCAGATATTCCCGAATCTGCTTGTCCCATAGTTGGTCAAATTCTACTGATAGCGCATAGTTTTAACAAACGTTCAGAAAAGAGTAGCCACTGTCTCCATGTGTTTACTCTGTGGTTGTGCAGTTAAGAGCCAAGGCAAGAGAGGATCTCTCGAGCCCTGTGTTTATACTGTCTGTTTCCTGCAGTCAGAGACCAATCAAACATAAACACTGAACAGTGAATGATGGACGGAGGAGGCTTTGCTCCAAAGAAAAAAATTTTCAGTATCCGAGTTGTTCCCATCCAAGGACAACTCAACGGGACAGATTGTTCTACATCGATACCTACGCAGAGGAGGCAAACCATTACCTCAGACTTCATCTAATTGTGCTCTGGCCTTTCTGGGAGACTTGGAGTGAAAGTAACTTTCCTGCCACAGCTCTTTGACTCTCCGGGGTAATTACACTAATTTGTATGTTTATATTAACTAATAGGGCTCATGAAGTTCACCAACTGACCAGCGGGCACTTGAGCTGGTTCCTGTCGACGTCAGGCGAGCCTATCGGACTTTGATCCGGGAGCTATCAGGCGAACCCCACTGTAGTATCAAAGCGCCATGTCTCCCCGGAGATGGCTCGTCTTTCTTCTCACAAAAAGGACCCTGCCTCTTCCTCACACAACTGGACCCCCAGCTCGTGGGTGGTCCCGCAGCTTAGCTCTGTAATAACAGCGCCTAGCTGTTCCAAGAACACGTGGAATACAGTGAGAATGCCTCATTTCAACCAGATAGGAAAGGCCCGATAACCTTGATCGCACTGATAAGGCGAGCTGGTGTTAGGCCTGGTTTCTCAAAATGAAGTATATGAAATGTTTGCGAGGGAGAGTTGTGGAAAAAAAAAAAATTGCATGCATTACCAGGATTATAGTGATTTCACAGGTATAAGTAGCAAATCCCACATATTCATTCCATGCCCAAATCGGAATTTAGCCGAAGCTTATGTGAGTACCATCCTTGAGAGGTAATGAGGAGGAGCGGAGGAGGAGGAGGAGGAGGAGGATGTGCAAGAACAGCCTAGACTGGGGAGCTGACTGCTGCATTCCCCTCATGACTGCCACCATCACCGTGTCACTGATCTGGACCGGGACTTGGGTCTCGGCTCTTTGCGGGAATGGAGAAAAGAGAAGGGGGTGTGGTCTCATTTCATCTAACCCATTTCCTGCCTTCCACACTAGCTTTAATTGGAAATTTGGGTGGCCCTGTTTATTTACATGGTTGAAATGCAGCGAGGTTGTATTTATGTTTTCATGGCGTGTTCTCAGCAGTGCTGCATTACATCGCTTTCCCCTGAGATCGCTGTGGGAGAGGGAGAGGACCGAGGGGTAGCCTGACTGTGCGAATGTGTGTGTGTGTGTGTGTGTGTGTGTGTGTACAGAAGGGAAAAGTGATGGAGGTTGAATGAGGTCTAATTTCCTTCAATCTGACTCTGTATCTGGGTCTATTTTCCAACTAAATCAGAAGGAATACGACACTAGATAATCTAATAGAATAAAAAACCAATGACCCCTAACACATGGGTCAAAATATTCAAAACACAAGATAGAGGTACAGAAAAAAACAAAAAACAAACAGACCTTAACACCATTTAATAAAGAGAAGACAATAAATAAGTTTTAATTTTTAAAAAAAAAAAAAGCAAGTGAGAAAGCACACAGTAGAGAGCATACCAACGGCATCCACTTAGAATCTACCCAAGAATAAAATAAACCTCTAAATACAACTTCTTCAGTGAAATAACGTGCATAACATGTCTGGGGGGGGGGGGGATCCATCATGTGATGTATTCTTTTTATGTCCATGTTTAAAATCAATCTGGAATTAATAAAAAGGTTGTGTAAGTATATTTGATCCAGATCAGCTCCAGATCTTTCCAAAAAACATTGTAACCTTTCTTTTATTTCTTGGGCCAAGTCAGACTAACACAATAAGGTTTCTAATAATCTGTTCATTAGGTGTTTTTTTTTTGTTTGTTTGTCTGTTTGTTTGTTTTCTTACTTCTGTTATATTGTAAGTACATTTATACAAGTACCGAGAAACTTCAATGTGTCAACTTTCTGCTGTATTTAACTTCCATACCATTATTTTTACTCCACTTCTTTCATTTAATATTTAAGTCTGAGAGCCAAAGTATCAAATTCCTGTATTAGTTTATTTTTATTTACAGACAGAGAATCAAAAAAAAAAAACACTGATTCTGATCATTAGAAAATTGCAGAATATTGGATTTGATCATGATAATCATTAGACCTATATGCATACTGCATACTTTTGATACCTAAGCACATTTATTGTCAGAAAATCACATTAATACAGAAACGCGTTTAATATCAGCTACTTTAAGACACGTCAAGTATTCACATTGGTGACTTTCACCTTGTGACTTTTACCAAGGTGATGTCAGTGCAGACAATCCATGTAGCTATTAGTTATTTGTGGCTATTTTGTGAATATAGTAAGTTGTGTATCTCTGTTTTTTGTTTGTCTTTAATTCTGTGGATTATTTTCTGCATTAGATGCAACCTTTAAATGCGGTACAAATTCGTTTATGTCTAATCCAATGATGTCAGACACAAGCCTCAGCTCGTCTAACTGAAAGGTCTCTCCGGTCCCGTAAGTGTCCGTGGATAAAAGAAAAAGAAAAAAGAAAAGCTTATCTTTAGATGAGGCACGTCAGAGTGGTGGCAGTGTGTGTTTATCCTGCAGAGCAGGGCTGTTGAGTGGCAGAAGGCAGAGCTTTCTAGTCGGGCCATGGCTACAGAGAGCTTGGACCTGACTCTGGATAAAGTAAACACACACACAGGGCTCTCCCGTCCTCCTCCCTGCCCGTCAGCTGGAGACCACACACCCAGACCACACAGAGACTGAGAACAGCCCGAGTCACTCTCACGCAACGCAGCCCACGAGCTGTCACTCCGACCACCTCCGTCTTTCTGTCGGCACCGGTTCCGCATGTCACTTCACGCGCAAACAAAACATGTGCACCATGTGTTTAGAAAGACATAAAGGAGAGGAGTGGAAATCCGAACTCCCTTTTGACAGAAATCAAAAAAAAGTGTGATTTGAATCACGTTAGATGGGGAGAATCGATAAGTAAAAGTGTGTGCTTTTGTATATAGGGGGGCATCGCTGGGAGTCCCGTCTCTGAAACATTAATAGCGATCAAAATGTTTCCGAATACAGTGATTATTGAAGTCCAGCCCCCAAAAAGCAAGAATATTCGGTATTGTTTTTTTTTTTTCCATGCAGAGAATTGAAGTAGTTCCACTTAAGGCTTCAAGCACAGCGACCAACCAGGGACACGTCGCCCCCCGCTGGTCATTCGTCGAACTGCATTTACATCCATGCACAGGCTCAGGCTCGTTGTTGTTACTGTGTGTAGCTTTAAATTCTTCTCTGTCTGTTGAGCATATCCGGAGGATATCTAGATCATGCTAAAAATGCATAATTTCCAACTTTGTCTAATGATGTTTTAATGCAACATCCCGTATCTACAAAATCACTGCAAGTTGCCTGCCCGTACAAACAGGCAGCCTATCTCATTGCATCAGTGCCAGGTAGAGCAACATACTGTTCCGCTTATAAGCCTTTATCTGTTTACACTCATGTGCCAAGTCATCTGTGTATCTGTGAATCTGTGATTTCTACTTATCCAACAAATGTTATTGCCTCCCTGCCATATTAATGTAGTTGGTGAAGTGCATTGTTATTTGAAGAGTCTCAGATAAACATAGACATATGAAAATAATTCAAAGGGATTTAATATGTATGATGAATGAAAAAAATGGGGGGGAAAAACGATGAAAACATATTTTACTGCTAATATAAAAGAATTCTGATGTTTTATTTATCGGTTATATGTCGAAAATGACAGCAAGATAACAACCTAAATATAAGTGTAAGTGATCGCATCTTTAAGTTTATTGCGAAAGACTACACATGTTCATCTGTGAGCATTTCCTCTCTAAGCTCCGGCTTCACAAGGACAATAAGTTAGCAGTGGGTCCGTAAGTGATGATTACTGGAATTGCTGAATCATTTTGAGGGGTCAAATTTGCAAAGAAGGAGAGTGAGGTCAACGCCTTTCTAGTGATGGGATTGACACGCAGGATCATGGGGAGTCAACAGGGTTAACAGCACTGTCGTCAAACCCTTGGCAGGGGTTTGACCCTACACATTCTGAGGGGCATCGACTCTAAGAATCTGGTGTAGATTTACCGCAGGACAAGGGTTATAAAAATATGGGCTTTTAGCCATCTCTTTATATCAGATATTTCTTATCTTGGCTTGTGAATATAGAGCGTCTGATTACGTTTGTGCTTGATTTACAATATGCAGCGAATGTAATTCTTTTTTATGCATAAAAAACACATTTCATACCTGCAGGGGAAGCACCTTTCTGCTGTCCCTGGTGTCTGAAACCTAACTAATATGAGAGCAAAAGATGACAAGATTTGGGATGTATTACACTTTCTCAAGAACTGCACAATATGACTCAACTTGACTGTTTCATGGTGCTACTTTATACACCTCCACAACATTTCATATATAAATGCTGTACTTTTAATGCATTACATTTATTTGACAACATTAGTTTCTAAATTCTTGAATAAAAATTTAAAACCAGTGTAATATAATGGAGACTGAGACTGAATTTTGATGAATTATTATAAGTCAGCAGAAATCCAGCAGTAATTCAAATAAGCCCAACCTAGTAATTGACTAAAAAAATAGTTAACTAGTGCATCTCCTAAAAGTGTAATATCATGGGAAAATTCTTTTTTGCTTCATTTTGATGATTAGTTTTACGGTAACATTCATTTGTTCATCGAGCTGTGGATCATTTTTATTGGGTCTGAAAAAGTAAAAATGCTTGAGACATTTTCTTTAATGTGTAAAGAGCCTAGAATATATTATACATTCATATTCTTAAATAACTGATGAAAATGCTTGGTATTCTAATTTTTTGGAGATGCAATAGTAATGTATATGGTTCTCAAATGGGCTATTATACACAATGGGCATTTTTGTTTTTGTTTTTTGAGTTTGTTGCAATACCAATACTGATGACTTGTTGATTTAATAGCATATAGCTAAACTAATTAACGTAACAATGAATCAAGAGGTGCAGCCCTAGATTACATACCCTACCATTATTTCAAACCACCAAGGCCTTATGTCCAAACCAACAATATATTTGTTTGTTTCGGATCCTGCATCCTACCCATAAGCTGATTATCAACTTTAAACATAACAGCCTTCCTTTGTTTAGACTCACAGTTAACCCAAAGAGGACAAATATCTACTCTATCATCCGTTAAAGCACAAACATCAGGGTGATGCATTAAACGGAGTTAGATGTTGCCACTCTATACTTTTTAACTATGCTATTGTACAGTGCCAGCCATAACCTCGAACGACTCCATCCTTACGTTTACATTAATCTTTAATTCATTAATGGATTCACCTGAAATAGTGAAATACAATAGAAAAAAATCAATAACTGATTTACTTTTTTACTCCTTCCACTGCTGTCCATCCAACACGTTGACTTAACACAGCAGGAAAAAACTCAAATGGACTTCATGACTTCAAGGAGGGCTCTTTTGCACTCTATTATTCAGACCTCCTATAAGTAGAATTCAGTAATTGTTAAGAACTGCAAGTGTCCTGCGATCCATCCATAAGCTATCACCACTTATCATGTGCAAGGTCGAAGGGGAAGGGGCTGGAGTGCATCTCAGCTGACACAGGGCGAGAGGTAGGGCGAGTTTCTTGCAAAGACATACGAAAATGTCCCCCGAATAACCAAACCATGAGCCCTTGTTATCACATGTAACATTTGGTGCATGAGAGCTGCAGCACCAACACAATGGCATGTAGACCTGCTTCATTTGTCATGATACACTTTGGCTGTAATAAGACGAAAGATTTGACTTTACCGAGTGTATTATCAATCATTATTGATGAGGATAAAGAGCTATGATGAAGAGACAGACATGAGATTGCCTGGATAATGAATCACTTTTGGCCCAGTTATACTGATCTTGTTACTGAGTCATGGCAGTACCAAGAGAAAGTGTCACATGTTATTGTTAGTTTCATTTCTCAGAAAAAAGACTCCAGTGATATATGGAGTTGATCAGACCGCCTATTACATTGCTTCAATCGAGGGTTTAAGGTGATGTCGCTTGAGGCAACGGCTCATATGGGTGGAAAAAGTGAAGCCTGAAATGTATCAAAGTGTTTTTCACTCCGTCCGTTTCTTATCAGATACAACCGTCTCATGCTCCTTCCCTTTGTTCGTACATCAAAGTGAGCGGAGGAGACAACAGCACAGCAGACTTGACTCATAGAGACTGCAATTCATAACTTCTCTTCTAACGTTCAATTGTCTTATCATCTCCAGTCTCCAGGTAATTCTTTTACTATTAGGCTATTTGGAGATTTACTCTATAGATTGTTCAGAAATGTGAACTGTAAAGAAAAGGGTGACTCACTGATGTCGTAGGTGGGGGAGTCACGTTTCATCTTGAGTCTGTAAATGTCAAATCTTGACAACAGCAATAGTGAAACAATGTGACAAACATCATTCATCCTACACACCGATTTCCCTTTACGACGCACGCGTACATATGCACGTACTGTACATGGAGCTCCTGGTAATGTTTTCACCTTTAGAAATTTATTTTGAATGAGTCTAATGTTTCACAGTGAAGCCATGTGGAACTGAGTTTCACCCGGCACGTGAACGGTTAAAAAGATGGTTTGCAGTATACACACACAACTGAAAAAATATTCCTGCCCCTAATTTTAGTCAGCCTTTTGAAAGTGCTGTGGGTTAAGTGTTAAGGGAAGTAAGTGCAGTGATTTTAAATTGTTGACCACAGAAGAAAAACATAATGAAACATAATGAGGTATTTATCAATTACTCTCACTGGCCTTTTTGTGTCTTATGATATATGCACATTCTTCATTAGCTTTTTAGAGCAGCTTTTGTCCAATGTGTCATCCTGCAGCCTCTCGGGCATGTGAACCCAAGAGTTCTTGCCTTTCAGAACTCACAGGTAGTCTACATACATAGTTTTTCTTCTCATTTGTGAGGCCGCAAGTTTCAGGTCAAGAGGAACAGCTATTGTTTCCATGCAAGTTCTGAGATGAGAGTGATTTCAATGTTTCTTTTTTTTTTTCAGTCAACTTCCCTTGGTCGAGTCAGTAAAAGCTGCCGATAAAGGACCAAAGCTGCTCGTTCAGTCCCCAATTTCATTCACCTGTGACTATTTAGGGTAAAGTTTACATAAGTGAATAAAAATGCTGCGACACTGTGTGTAAGTCACATCCAAACATTTGCGCACAGTTTTTAAGTGTTCAAGAGCCCATGTTGCAACATCCTTTATACATACAGTACATGTGTCTCACAGCGTGGTGAGCCTGAGCCTTTTAAAGACGGCGATCATACCCAGTTGGTAGTATTTTATTGCTCCTGTTCCAACTTGCTACCAATAAATTCAAAATAAGCAGCTTCGAAAAGATTTCTTTTATTCATGATTTACACAGGGACCCAACTGTCTTTGTCAGTCATTCAAAAGACAACAGGTATTCAAATCAGATTGTTTCATCTAAATAGTTTCTAGAGGCTTGGAAAATTAAAACAATACAATATTTTACAAGACAAGTCAATAAAAAAAAAAAGACAGATTCAAGGAAATTAATAAAAATGAGTTCAAGCAGCAAAGTTAAAAAAATAAATTTTCCATCTGATCATCAGGTGATTTTTCTATCTTATAAGACAATCTGCATTCATGACGAG
>KV751351.1:3370515-3396688 GCA_001698575.1 Mola mola
CACACACACACACACACACACACACACACACACACACACACACACACACACACACACAGTGTTTTTCTCCAATAGTAAGTGAGTTCTGACTACTTTCCAGCTGCTGACTAGAATGTTCTGTGTTCATTTGGCTATTTTTATGTCCGGATGAGGCATGAGGAACCACTAACAGGAGACGGTTGAGGCCTCCTTTATTCATTTCTTTCTATCACTGCCCTCCAGTGGTTGCCCATGCACACACTTGTAAAAGACCAGTGTCATGTAATATTTCACAGGTGAAATATATATTTATTTGTAATGCTTCATAGTCTCTAAATACAGGACAGGGTGATAAAGAGAGTGTGATCTTGGTTGTTTTTGATGTCACTACGCTTGAATTTCCTCGCACATGAGAGAAACAGGAAACAGCCGTAAGCTCGGAGCAAAATGTTTCTCTTTACCTTCGATATGGCAAGTGACCTGTTACACTATTTGAAATCATTATGACACAGTGCGCAGTAAAGATAAAAAAAAAAATATATATCAATCAAAGCAAAAATAAATAATGTTTGCTGCAAATGTTAATGGTCTATTCCAGTGTTGATGTCCATGATATTTAGAGGATGATTCCAGCAGGGGATGACCATCCTGGCTCCAAAGTACATTAGATTAGGTGTGAGCCTTCAGGCTGAGCTGAAAAATCTCTCATATAAAGAGTCCATCAGATGTCTCCCGGCGGGCTGCATGCCTGTTTTTGCACTTCCTCGCCGTTGACTTTAGACGCCCTTTCGAGGAGTTCACGTATATCAGCCTCGTCATTGAAGGGGCTGTCCTTGTACTCCATCTGTAGCCATTCTCTGAACTACGGGAAGACACAAGAAGTTTACTAAATGCGAAATACTTTGCTCGTTCTCACAATGATCACAATCAGGTGCTGTTGCTCACTTGGTCAGCCTGGGCGACCTCAAATTGCTGAAGCTGGCGTTGGAAGCCCAGGTTGGGTCCAGCGCAGGGTCGGACCACCTTCACAGCAGCCAGCGCCTCCTGCCAGCCCAGTGTCGTCACCGTCATGATGTAAGCTACCACCAGGGTGACACTGCGGGAAATGCCTGCTAAACTGCAGGAAACCAAAGGGCCGTCTCAGAGTGGGAAGCGTAAAAGCTATACAGGATTAACACAATTTCTCCTCAACAATTCAATATACTTTGCACTCTGTTTATGACATGCATCATAACCACTATACAAGAATATATCATCTATGATTTTGAATAATATCCTATTGTGATAAGGCATAAGGGTGGTTTTTCCTGGAGTAAATACATACAAAAAAACATCTCTACAGACATAAGCAATAACTCAATACACAAAATTAAGAGATAATTAAGTATGTTCAAAAAGATTTAAAAACTACATAATGAACAGATTTAAGATAAACGATGTGGAATAATATAACCTGGAACAGGACGTGCAAGGTGCTTTAGTAGCATTGTTTTGTTTGTTTTGTCTCTATGTAAATAGTAAGGCTTTCCTTCCATTTTGAATTATACAGAATTTTAAAAAGGAAGTAAGACTCGATAAGTTCTCTTTCAACTTATCCCTAAACCATTTCGACTATGTAATGATTATGACACAGTTACAGACGCTTCTTTTTAATCAAGTTCCTCTGTAGAACTTAAGTATACACTTTTGTTTTTACTTGGTTTTTTTTGTTAGATATGGTAACGTGTCGAAATAAATAAGTGAAAAATAAATAAAACCCATATAGTCTTAATGTTTTGTCAAAGTACCATTAGTCTTCCCTACAATGTTGTTGCACAATTGATATCAAGATATATGTTGAAAAATGCTGTATCAAATCTTTTGGTTGACTAAAAAATAAATGAATCAAAGATGCCCAATGAGAAATTAAAATATCTAAAGAAGATGAAAAAATAGGCAACAAAATTGTTTCAGAGGTAGAATGATAGAGAACAAAATAAAGAATAAGAATTGTAAACTGACCCAAACATCATACTGGAAGAAAATCTGAAATCTTTAGTCAGTAACTAAAGCAGAGAAATGTGTGGCAGCACAGCTCTTATAAATAGCCTCTCGTTCCCCTGTATTTCTGAGAAGGTCTTCTGTCTAACCAAATATAACTTTCCCCTGTGAACACATGGTCAGCTACGCTGCCGCAGACACAAAATATCACTGTATTGTGTGACTGTTTTGGGAAGTACAAGAATACTCTCGGCTCAGTGTAGCAGTTACAACATGAGTTCACTTGTGTACTTGGCTGACGATTTTGAATGCGGCAAGCATTCTTACTCTCACCAGTGAACGAGGCAGCCTTCTCCTTTCAGCCGGGACTCGTGCATGAACATTATGCTTTGTTTAAAGTGCTGAGTCCTGTGGAGCATTAAAAATAACAGTTGGTTATCAGCCAGAACTTGCAGCTGCTGCATGCACCTAACTGCGGACCTTTTGTGTGCTTTTTTATTTTTTTTTACAAGGCCATGGGTATGTTTTCTACACCTGACCTGTCAAACTGTTCTTATTTCTTATCCTGGACAGATCAGGATGAGGGCGTGTTCAGGTTTGAGAGAGCTGGTGTCACGTTTCACAAAACCGCTTCCAGGCACCTCACACTCTGAACTCAAAGAGGTATGAGAAAAATTGGGCCAGTTAGAGTGATGGAGGCGTTGCTGCGCGGATTGTGTACTGTGTATTTTTAATATGCTATATGCATGCCCGATGAAAGTGTTTGGTGGGCTGGGGGGCGGGGGGTGTATATGAACCAATGATCGTGCTGAAGCTGCAGACCAGAGAAGAGAGGCTTCCTTCCTGTAAAAAAAACCAAAAAAACCAAAACAAAACAAAAAAAAACCTGCCTGAAATGTGAATCTGGCTGTAGAAGATTTTTTTTCATGCTACAATATAAAAAACACCTGAGTTCGTCTGTACTTCTGTGTGATGATCGCACAGTAAGTTCAGAGTTAAGCACTGAGCTTGTGAAAGCACATCTTTACACTCAGCTTGGAGAAAATGAGCCCCGGGACGCCCACGCAGGCGCAGGTTGAAATGTATGTGGCGCTCTCCCTCCCTCAGCCTGAGCCTTCGCACTGGTGTAAGCAGCACACTTTGGTACTTACAGGTTCTGTGTGGGGAGGTCAGCCGCTGAGATGCAAAGATAGGTCATTTCCTGAGAGACAGAGCGGACTGGTTACCCGGCAGCAGCTCTAGTACATTTAGCGCAAATCAATCAATAAATCCGACCACACGTCAACGCTGCTTGATTTGCAGTCACATTTGTGCACATCCCTTTTTTCAAACTGCTGAGAACAGAAGTTGCTGTTGCACTGCAGGTGAGGAACTTCAAATCCAAATCAAAGACCTAGTATAAATAATAATGAAGTGAGACTGCACAGTCCATGCTGGTTGAGGCAAGAACTGACGCCTACTCTCAAACCCACACAAAGCACACAGCTCAGCACACTGACCTATCCAACTGCTGTTGACTGGCTTTTTTCTTTTTTTTTTTAATCACAATACTCAAGCAATTACATGAGTAAAGAACTCCTCATCTTATTGTTTGTTCACCCTGGGAACTCCTCAGTGCAAACTGCTGAAGAAGCGCCAATGGCACATATTCCCGTATCAACCTGTCAGACTGGTTTGTGTTCTGCGTCGGGGCTCGAGCCAAGCTGACGATGGATGGTAGTCTTGCTTGATGCTTAAAGATTAATGAGACCCTTGAGGTGCACACTAGGTGTTAGTTTTACAAGGAGAAGACTGGGGAGCTTCTCACCTGGAGGATGGGAGCCGCGCTGTCATGAATGGACAGGATGTGTGTGATGTTGTTCCTGGCGAGCTGTTCTCTGTCTCTTGCATCTGACATAATCAAAACACACAGAAAGAGACATGGGCATGTGTCATACACCAGAACCAAATCAGAATGATTCAAGACAACAATTACACTCGGACACACCTTTAAAATTTCCCAGGTACAAGTCAGGAAGCACCTATAAAAAAGGACAGAGGTGTCAAAGTAATAGTTTGGAGGAGAACTGGCCAAAGCATCACGTATACAGTCAAAAAGTACAGCCCATTTTTAAAGTCTTAACTAAAGACCAGGGTAAGAGGTGTCAATTACCTTGAATCTGATGAGCAGACACATCTTTTCCTCACTAAACATCTCAGACTTTTGCAGATTACATGCATCACCTGCTTGAATCCACTCTCAACCCAGAGGAGCACTCTTGCGTGTGTGTGTGAGTGAGCTGACACCCGCGCACCGCATGAAAATCTTACCTTGTTGATGCCATTACCCATCCTGAACGAGCCCTTCTGAAGTGGACCGGGCGAGAGAGAAACCCCACGCCGCGTTCCGACGTGTTATCCAGCGGTTTGGCGGCTTCCCGAACCCGCAAAAGGGGCGCAAATGCAGCAACAGCTCCGCGTCTGAGCGAGCAGAGCACTGCCCAAGCTCCCCGTGTGGTATTCTGGGAGATGTAGTTTACTGGGGTTAGGGCCTTCAGGGAGGAATATTCAGGTGTTTGGTTCACCAAACTGGGAAATACTCGGTAAAATATCTGCATGTTTGATGCTTTATTTAAGATTAGATTGGATGTGCTCCTTGCAGATGGTTCTATGTTCTGTCAGAGAGCATGTAAAGCAAAAATCTTGCAATTCCAGTAGAGCATTCTAGGGAAGGTGGTAGGGGCCAGCACCCAGGAGACTGGGGTGCACCGATTTATTGGCTGAATATCGGTATTGAATGATATTGACACGGTTGAGAGGTATCAGTGTATCAGCAAATAAGTTGGCATTCACCAACACTAGCGGCAAATAATAATCTGCTGTGTCCCATTAATATTAACTTGCTTCACTGTTCTGCAGCTGGCTGCAGATTTAAAGGCTGCCCAGAACCCTGAAGGGTAATGCTGATGACTTGCAAGGGTGGGGTTGTAGAAGTTCGGTCTGGCTATTTTTCATAGAGAGGATTTCTTTATTTCACTGTCACAACAGGGTGTCGATGTCGGCACCACTTATCATCCAAACTGTTACATTAAATATCAGCATTGCTATCAGTCCAGAATTCCTAATATCAGTCATCCTTTATTATTTCAAAAATTTACTTTTTACTTTCGGAAATTGTAGATTTGGAAAACACTGCCACATAAAAGTTATGTGTGGTTCCGGTTGTATTTGTATCCAGCAAGATTATAGAAGATGTGCTCCCTACAGATGTGTGAAGTTAACCTTTGTGTCATACAGTTGTAAGGCAGCTTTCAGATGGAAAGGACATAGAACTCTCTGACAGAAGTCCCAGAGAGCTTTGTAGCAGAAAGTATCTTCTGTCAGAGAGCATGTAAAGCACAAATCTTGCGATTCCAGAAGAGCCTCCTAGCCAAGGAGCTTGCAGCCTGGGGTTTAAAAACGAATAGGTTCTTCTTTCCCTTTTTTTAGGTTAAAAAAACCAAAAAAAAACAACACATAGTTTGTCTCGGACACTGCAATTATTTAAGTTTAGTTTGCAAAACGTCATTAGTTATAAGATAGAAAAAATTACATGGTTATGCTTAGGTAACATAAATAATTGGTAAGGTGGCGTTTCTCGGTTTTCCACATTGGAAAATGTTGTGATCACCCTTTTGCCAAGTCATTTAACAAATACCATGGTAATAGTGAGTGACGAGCGCGGTTGACTTGAACCCAAAAGAGACAACCTCCAACGACAGTTTGTCAAGCGTCAAAGAGACTGGCAGTGTTACACGGCCAGTAACAAGAAATCAAGCACCTGGCGGCAGCTCCTCTTCGGGGCATTCCTCTATGAGTCAGCTACAAGAGTGCCATAGAAGAACCTGTTGGAGGCACATTAGTAACTCTGAGGAAGAACCTTTTATCCACCTTCATCTCCCTCACTGTACTGGTTAGGCTGTCATGTTAACAACATCAATAGGAAGTATCGCTACCCACTGCCCTACATTGATATCACCACAAGAGTCAGTTTGCTTGACTTCCTGGTGATCTGGACTGCTGATAACCTATCCATCCACTACTATTATTCTTGCCTCAATAGGTCTTTCTACACCTTTATATTTAAGGGCAGTGTTCTAAAGCTGCCATTGTCTTTTACCCAAAATAACTCGTGCTGCCATTGAGTTTGTTGAGTGCATGTTAGGATGACCATTTTTGGTTTGGCCATTTGATTTGGGTCACAGATCCAAAAAATCATCAGAATTTTCAATGGAAGTAAGGTGAGATACTGTCATAGTGCTCATTAGCAAACTGTCGAGCCTGGAACGTTTAACCAAGAGCAAGCATGAATAATAGAGAAACTGAAATATTGATGTAAAGAAGCAAACTGGGGCGATTTAAGAAAAGTAAAAATGACACTGCTTTGTTGTGGCTTAAGTGTGCAAAGGGTAGGTTTGTACCGTGAGTGTTTACAGATAGGCCGCCCAAAATGTAGGTCTCCACGTCATGCATCGCCCACGCTGTCAGAGGCTACGGATCAGGTGGTTTCCCACTCCGGTTTCATATGAACATTTGTTTTATCAATGAACTTGTTTCCTGTTCAAATTCAAGATTTGTAATTCATTTTATCGTCATTTTCTCGAGTATTTTCCACACATAACAAATGTGATGCTGTTTGACACCAGCCGAAAAACAGTCTGACTAACACATGTAGCCCTGTGGCTATTATTTCATTCATTTCTATGAGGACATTAAAATGTGTTTTTATTTTATTTCATTTCTCTAAGGATACTTTAAAATGTTTGTTAAAAAGGACACAGGTTAATGTATAAATATGTTTAAAAATGTTAAAATGTTTAAAACCAGTCAATGTATTTACAGCTAAACAGTCAGAATTCATGGTTGGAGTTATAACCATCATAGTTTGTTGGTGCAGACCACGCTGTGTGTATGGAGCATTTAAGCTTGATGTCAGCATGTAAAGTTAATCACTCTTTCTCTCTCCTTTAATTTGCTTGTCTGTAGTCTTTAGTCAATCTCAATCTCACCTTGTTGAGGGAGGATGTGCTTAGCCTTACCTCCGTGAAAACGCAGGTTAGCTGAGGCAGAAGCTATATTGCCGTCCGATCTGGATGAGCATAAAGTGGACAAGAACTCTCCAAACTACTAAGACTGACGGAGAGCCGTCCTGGGGTTGCTGTGTGTGACTTTTGAGAAGCTGCCAGAGGACTGGACATTTGCCCGTGAGAGGGAGAGAGAAAGAGGACCGGGAGGGACCTGGACCGCTGGGGAGAGTCTTTTAGCTGCTGTACTGAGCTCCGTTTCTGCACTGTGTGACTGCACACCCCCATTCCCCTTGCCGCTGAAACTGCATTGTCCTTTGCCCTTTTTCTCCTGCTCATCTGCATTACTGACTGTCGGCTGGATTTGTAAGTACAGAACTAACTCTTTGCACGTGCATTTTTGTTTATGCTGGTTAAACCCAGTGAGAGTGGCCATCTAGTTTCCGGCCTCCACGCTCACAAGCATCGACTGGACCCACAACGTGTTTGTTTGTCTCATTCAAATAAGCCCTGTGTGAAAGTGTGTGTGTGAGAGTGGGCTGTGGACATTGGGTTAATTTTCCTTTATCAATACAGTACACTTTTTCTATTTGAGTTCATTTGTGATCAGACTGAGTCTATTTTGCTGGAGTTGTGAACGGTGAATATATTCACTGACACATTTAAAAGTCAACAGTGAGCCAGATACATAATTTATATATTGCTAATTCTCATTTTTGTTGTAATAAATGCCCTGTGCTCATTTTACTAGATTTGATGTGGTAAGTGCAAGTTAGTTCATTGGGTTTAAAGGGATAGTACCAACATTTTTGGTTAAAAGTTATTGGAGGCACCGCCAAGTCATTTTACTACCACAGTTATCACAGGTGTTTAGCGCCATTTCCAGTCGAACTCAGGCCCCGTCCCTCTGTACTACAACACCCCCATTCGTATTAACTAGCTACATGGGACTGGGGTTACTCACACATCACAGACAATAGATGAAGATAGATACATGTAAAAGTCTACACCAAAAAAGTGCCATTGCAGTACCCATATATACTGCAGTGCAGGTAATTGGCAGCTTGTGTTAGCTCATTTGGGGTGTCAAAATTCAGGGTCAGTTTGTGTGTGAGTGTATGAGTGTATGCGTATGGTGTGGAGTGGATGTGGTGGTGGTAGAAGAAAGAAGCACAGTCCGTTATCCCCTCGACTGTCTGCGGGAAGAGGCTGGTCAGCATCCTGCTGGATCTGGCATGTAAGTTTCTGAACCTCTTTCCCAACCGAAGGAGGGAACCCAGAGCATGGGAATTTTGATGATGGTGCTGGTGGCTCTGTGCACACAGTGCTAGTTGTTGGTCTCCAGCAGAGAGGGAAGCCTCTGCCATCATTTAAGCCTTTTCAGGCCAACATCCAACACATCAAAGTCTTTACATTTCACTCTTTTAGGCTCTGTACACGATTTTAGTGTCTTAGATAACAGATTGTGTTTGTATACTGTACGATCTTATAATGTGAAAAGTCAAGGTTACTTTACATGTGTCTCGTTTAAGGGGAAATTGCTCTGGGCTACATGGGATTGCTACCACAACACAAGCATAAAAAATAAAATAAAAACAATAAATAGAACATGTATGTAAAATGTTAGTTTGTGTTGAATACTGTGCATATTACAAATTGCTTCAGGTTAACCCAGAGAACCTATTCAGTTAGCTGCTACAGCCCTGTTTCTGTTCAGCCTCTCTCTTCACATCAATGAGTTTTACTGACAGAGGGATGAATAAGTGTTTTGAATAAGTGAATAAGTGATTCTGTAGGACTTTCCAGAGTTCAGGGTTTCCAGACATATTAAGAAGTTGAAACATGAGATGTGTCAGATAAAATAAAAGTGTAAAGACAACTTAAACAGTATATCATTATCTCCATCAAATTTCGAATGGGTAAATCTGCAGCAACGCAAGGATGTTTTGTACCAGCAGGTGGCGACACCGCCACATGATAAAAATGCCATTCAGAACAAGGAGATCCATTCATTCATGACAAATTCACAAAAACTCTGGCAAAATGACTACATTTGTGCGCGAACACAGTCTCGTTTCATACCCAGCATCTGTTATTCGTCACAAGGGAATGTTTAGGTATGTTTCGGTCACAAATAGCTGAATTAACAACGCTCTCTGCTCTGTTCTCGACTTGTCGGACTGTTTGTAGTTTTACGTCAGCTTTCGCTTTTGAACGAGGAAACGCTAAGCAATTCCAATTCCCGGAACTACGCTCGGGCTGCACCATTTGGATCGTGCTGTATTACTTGGTAAATACTTGATTTCCATTATGTACACGCATTGATAGCGGGCGGATAATGTTGCCTTCCGGATGAAAAGTGTGCTGAACGCCGCCAGAGCTAAGTTCGTTCCCGTTGCCGAAACTTGACGTCAGGATATTTCAAAGTTCCACCTCTGCTCGCTCGAAGTGTTTCGGAAATGTATGGATAGCTGAGTCGCCACTGCACTCTTTCGGCTCCTCTCCCCAGTCGATCTGAGGCGGCCGTTTACGACGGACTGTCTTTTTGCCACTTGAATGCATTTTTTATTTTTTTTTCCCTGCGTGGTTCAACAGTTGTGACTCTTCTTTCCAGGGATGGCCACTGCGCCGCCACCGTCGCTCCATATGAGGTCAACCGACCTCATCAAAAGGGAGCCGCTGGACTACGGCGGCTTCGGGGACGTTTTCCTGTGCTATCACGCGACCCTCGGACGGGTGGTGCTGAAGACCATATACACGGGCACTCTGCGGAACGAGTGAGTCCGGTCCGGGCCGCCGAGGGGTTTCCCCTTCCTCGAGTCATGTGTCCTCTCCACTTGCAACTCTAATCACTGCAACTCGGTTCGATGTGCGAGGTTATATGTGATTCATCTCAAATGCAGATGTAGGTCAAACATCCGTTTTTCAAATCAGATGGAACAACTTTTCTCTTCTTTTGAAACTGAACAAATGTTTGGTGCAGCTTTTTCGTGCATGTCCTGCACAGGATGCAAAGATATAGATAAGCCAGAGTACTGACCCCATACAGGCTATTTATTTCCTAAATTAAAAAAAATATGTGATCTTCACTATGTGTACTATTGTATCATCTGTAGGAGGGTTATAATAGAATAGCAGTGGGAGATGGATTACTAGGGGTCTAAACCACCAGTTACATCACGATATGATATGATTTCCATTCTTTGGACAACATTAGATTCTTTTTCGCCAACACAAATATGATTTCGATTTGATTTGATTCACGGCCCTGCGATCGTTATCGGACGATGTCTCAATTGCACAATCGGTTACATTTCTACTTCAAAAAAAATCATTTTGAGATGAAGCGACAGTTTTGTTGCTCAGATGTTTCAGACATTTAAATGACAATCTCTTTGAAAATATTAAAGGTTTTTTTTGAAGTCGTCAGGTCAAGATATCAACAAAATCGGTGCATCTGTACATCTTACCTAGAAAATGTTCTGATGGATTTTTTTTTTCTTTCCCAAAACTGAGTACAGATCTGTCAGTATACACACACATACTGCTAACCCTGAAGACAATGTGTGATATGACGTGATATTGTAGCATTGCCTGGCTCCGGTTAAACCTGAACCACCACATACAGAGAATGACTGCAATAAAACATTCCCTAATTATCTATTTGTCAGTCAGTCCTGAGTGAAAAAGAACCAATAAATAAATCTGGGGAAAAAATAACAAATCCTTTAAAATTCCTTTAGATTTACAGTTCAGTTGCATGTTCAGCAGTATTGGCAATACTGAGATCATAATGAGAACTCTAATTTTGTCCCACTATAATAGCAAACAAAAAGCAAGCTGTGCCACTTATTTTGGCAGGTGTCACTCGTTGAGTCTCTCAGCTTTTACTCTATTTTGCAGGGAGAGTAAACGGTTGCTTCTTGCTGAGGGGAGCATCATGGCAAGCCTGAATCATGAACGGGTGGTCAAGTTGCTGGGTGTGATCATGGAGGACAAAGACTGTTCGCTGGTCATGGAGCTCATTCCCAGAGGCAACCTTCTGGCCATGCTAGAGGCGGTCAGCAGTTTCAATATCTGTGGTTAAATTGAAAAGGGGAAAAATTAAGTAATAAGCAGCTATAAGTAATGTGTGTAACTTCAGTAGTTTTCATCCCTAGGTAACTCATATTATTGTATTTTTTGTATGATTTTAAGCATTAATACTCCAAACTCTCAATTTCCAGGTATCTGTGCCACTTTCTATCAAGGGTAGAATCATTGTAGAGATTTTGGAAGCAATGGTTTACCTCGCAGAGCAACACGTCATACACAAGGACATTAAGCCAGAAAACATTTTAGTGGACAAGGATTTTCACATCAAGGTATATTACACACTATATGGCTCTGATGCTTATTCTTGTGCCAGCATGCTTGTCCAGTCATGGCAGGCTGATTGTTTTTATTTCTTTGTTCCCTAGATCGCAGACCTTGGCCTGGCCACATGTCAGGCGTGGAGCAAACTCACAAAGGAGGAGTCTCGCAGGAAGAGTCACAAGGGGCGATCAGCTGGCGTGAGAGGTGCCGGCACGCTGAGCTACATGGCTCCTGAGCACCTGGAGAATATTCACACAGCCTCCACTGAGAAGTCCGACGTCTACAGCTTTGCAATAGTGGTTTGGGTCATTCTCACTAGGGAAGAGCCGTATGCAAGTGAGCCGGAATGCCACGACAATCTCATGTCCATATAACAAGCCATGTTTTAGCCATAAATACTAAGGAGGTGATGTTTTAACATAAAAGCTACCTCTAAACAACCACAGTAAACATCATGTCTATATTCAGATGCCAGGAGTGAAGACCAAATGTGCCAGTGTGTCAGGAACGGTAACCGTCCGGCAGAGGACCTTATTCCCAGTGACGTGCCCCCAGAGATGATTCGGTTGATGAAGTGGGGCTGGAGTCACAATCCAGTTCAGCGACCAACATTTAAAGGTGTGCCTCTCATCTGTATGTTTAAGGTTAGAGTCCAGCGCAGGTCAGTGGAATGTGAAACAGTCTGATGTAATTTGACACAAAGAGAATAACATAAATTACTATAACATAAATTATTATTATTGTTACCAGTATGTATATATTACTATTATTTTCTATAATTCAAAGATGTTATTTTTACATAGTCACCAATTTTCAGAGGCTCAAAAGTATTTGGACTGAATAACCTAATTATAAATATAATGATTTGTTTTTAATACTTTGATGAAAATTCATTGCAGTCAATGACTGCCTGATGTCTGTAAATCATGGGTATCACCAGATTCTGAGTTCCCTCACTTGAGATGATTTTCCAGGCCTTTACTGCAGTTGCCTTCAGTTACTGCTTGTTTGTGGGTCTTCCTGCCCTCAGTTTTGTCCTCAGGTGGCCTTTAGGTGGAGGTCAGTTAACTTACTTGGCCACTGCAGAATAACCAATTTCTGTGCCTTGAGAAGATCTTGATTTGCTTTCACAGTATGTTTTGGTGAATTTGAACAGCGAGCCCTCTACACCTCAGAATTCATCCTGACATTTCCAGCAGTCACTTCATCTCACTGTTCTACATATTACCTGTATTGAATGTCTGTGTGTTAGTTTGCAGCTCATAAACTCCCCAAAATACTATCACAATAGTTTTACAGCTTCTTATATTTCTCCCGCTGACTGAAAATCAGAAATTTTAAAATGTTTTTCTTCACAAATATATAAATATATGTAAAATAATCGTGAAGATTCAAACGTTTGCTAAACTTGTTAAAATGTACTTCCTGAATCCCCCAAAATATGTGTAATAATAGAACATTAACAGGCCTTGTGCTTGTGCTCCCTGTGGGTCAGGGTGTTATTTAGGCATACAGGATGAATGAACTTACCACCCTGAATTTCAAGATAATAATAATAAGCTAACGCTATCAAATTGTTTTGTCGATATTTTTGACATCCCTTCTTTTTCCCTTTCTTGTAGAGAGCTACGACTACTTCTTTCCTTTCTACACAACAACGCTTGATCCACATGTAGAGGAAGATTTACTTGAGCTGAGGGTAAATGTATTTTCTTTAGGATACAATGTTGTAATTTTGTCTTGTATGCACTATGATGAGGAAAAACTGTAGATTTGTTGTAAAACATAAGATCAGATCAAAAACTGTGATTTTTCTTTCAGACAATTGATTTTCCATGTGGTTTTCTTTGATGCAGAAATTATATGAAGGTCCAGATGATCTTGTTGAGAAGATGAAATCTTTATCAATGGTACAAGAGTGTTATTTAGCAGGTGAGCACTCTTTTGATAAACTGTACACACACTCAAGGTGGCTCAGACTACAGGAGTTTAGTGCCAATTAAACCTCCATTCACTCCTCCCGACAACTGGACAACAAATATATTTGGCCCAGATGGCCGTGTAAGGCCATGAGAGTTTTACAGATCTAGTCTAAAGCCTGCATACTTAGAAGATGAATCCTGATCAAGCATAGTTCATATTTAGTATTAAGAACCTGGATGATGACATCGGTAGCTACGGCCAGATTTTCCAACCATTTTCTCATCCAGACTCCTTTAGATTTCTGCTTTCTCACTCATTAAGTATTAACAAAACTTGTTGCACCACATCAGTTTCCGTTTTGTTTACATCTGTTTTCCCATGGCATCACATTTGGTGTTGGCAACGCCTCCCTGGCACGATATTCATAATAAATATTCTGTTGTGTGTGTGTTTGTGTGTGATGCACAAGTATTTTCAAGTTTCTCATTATGTGTGTGTGACAGATCTGTGTTAGAAAAACTCCTATATTCTGAGCCTGGCCTGAATGTCCACCAGAGAGGCTGCATACATTTAGTATTTTAAATCCTAACAAATTGTTCACATTGTATGTGCATTTTGATTATCATAGTGTTTTTAGCGAATGCAGCGTCACCTAGTAGGGCTTTTAAGAAAGTAGAATATCTACATTTTTTACCATATAAAACCTTCCTATTCTTTACTTCCATTTGTTCAGCATTGTTTTTCTTGCTCTTCTTGCTGAATTAGTTCCATTATAATGAGAGCTATGGAAAAAAAAACTGGAGTCACAGTCCTTGTATGTGTGCCCATTTTGGAATAAATGAAACGTACAAAATACAGCTGATTCTGAATAGGATTGAGTTGCATTATTGCTATAATCTATCTTGTTGCTTTGCAGATTGCCCAGCTCCTTTGGTGAGTTCAGACATGTTTATATCTGCTCCGGTTGAAGCTAGCATTGAAGACATCTGCGACATCCAGTATGTAGCATCTGGGGAGTCTATTCATTCAGATGCAAAGGCAGGCAACAGCCCCTCAGCTTTGGAGGAAAAACTGGATCAGGAGCTTCAGTACCACATACATGGAAGCTATAACCACAAGAACCCATCTGATGCTGCCAACTGCCTCCATCACAACAGCTTAAATCCTTTCTCCCATGACCTTGTTACATCAAATCAGATGGTAAGGCAATTGGAACAAGACAGACCGTCTAACGCGTCCTCAGTCCTTTCCTGGACTAAAGCGCCGGTGCAGCCGACCAGCCAAGACGAGGCCATTCGCTCTTCTTCACTTTCTCCTTCCCACTTGCCATCGTCTGTCAGCGCATCTTCCTTGCCACAGTTCAACCAGGAACATCCACTTTCCCACTACGACCGCCAGAAGTCCTGGCCAGCGTACCCAGTGTCTGACACGTCTGCCCCTGACATCAACCCGGGACGTATCCTCACACCCTCCAAAAGCAGCCTGTCACAAGATTCAGGTGGTAAAACATGTCTACATGTGAAAAACATGTCTGTTAGTGAAGTTTTTCTCCAGTAAATTTAGGATTTTAATGAATCAAATGTTCATTGCCCTGTTACCTTTGTCTGACATGTTCCGGGGATCCTGTGTTTATGCCTTTTCCAGGATCTCTTTTCATTCAGAATGCCAGCGGGATCCAGATTGGGAGCAACAACACGATGCGTATCAGAGGTTATGAGTCCCAGCATAGCTTATTGTCCCAACCTGCTAATGCCTTAACTAACTTTCCCATTAAAGAAGGCATCCTGAAATATGGTAAACCATAACATTTTTACATGTAACAGATATTATATCTTTACACTTAAGTAATAGAGAAACAAAACTAACAAAAAACAAAACTAATCCACTGATTGTTTCAATTCCAGTAGATATTTATGGGCAGTAATGCATTAATAAATGAGTAACAAAGCTGTATAGGGCTTTGTAGGTTGTGTTATTGGAGATGAACACAAACTTAACTCAACAAATTAATGTCTGTTTAGAGGACCATCCTGTGACTGAGGACCACCTGGACCTGCTCAGAGAAAACATTGGGGCTAAATGGAAGCGTTGTGCGCGGCGCCTGGGTCTGACCTCTGTGGAAGTAGAAACCATTGAGCACGACTGCTACCGCGACGGCTTGCCGGAGATGGTGCACCAGATGCTGGATCGCTGGAAAATGAAGGAGGGAAGTATTGGCTGTACAGTTGGGAAGCTGTGTCGAGCTCTGGAAGGCAACATAAAGGTAGATGTAATCCAGAAAATATTGGACACCTGCCACAATTCCTCCTAGATTTGATGAACTTCAGCAGGTTTGCCTTCTTCCATCTAAATGTCATGCTGCAGAGGACTGGCACATTTGGTGAGATCAAGCAAAAATCGGAAAACATTTGTTTTTATGTGCCACTTCTTCTTCTTCATACAAACTACAACTGTCACAGTCAGCAGTTTCCATAAAGAAATTGTTTCTTACTGCTTATTTAACTGTTTACTGATCACACAATGTGCTGTAAGAGCATGAACTTGTTGGAAACTTACTGCGATGACATCTGCGCATTTTTAAGCTTACAAAAATTATATTGTCTTGTATTGTTTCATTGATTGAATCTTTTTAAATCTCAGATATTTGACTGAAGAGCAGCATTACAAAGCACTGTGTCGCCCTCTTTTTTCATCACAGTTCCATAAAGGTTCGCCAAACTGTCCCCTATCAGAATATAAACTGATAAATTTTCTGGATTTGCGAAAGTAAATTGTGCGTATTCTACGCATTTCGAAAATCGCATGCAACCTTGCATTGTTTTTAGTTTAGTTTTTCACACTGTTTGACATTTAAGAGTCAAACAGTGATATATATCATATATTATTTTTTTTCTGTGTGTTGATGTTTTGCAACACGGTATACTGAAGCATTTAGTATGTGTGGTATAGTGATGATATGAAGTACGTATGGAGTACAAACGCAATAATCACAATCCATCAGTCATCATCCAGTAAAAATAAAATTTGAAACTGACTATATTCTTTAAAAAACTGCAGCTGGGTACGATGTGTGTTGTTGGGTGTTAATCTAATACAATGTAACAATGAGACCCTGTTGCATATAAAATCCAAGACAATCTGAATATGCAAGCATTTTATTATGTGACAGATTTTTCAGAATTTTTTTTTTTTGCTTCCTGAGTTTAACAGTTTAAGCAGAAGTTCATTCATTCATTTTTTCTTCTGCTTAACCAGTGTCAAGTCAGTGTGCCAGCAGGTCTTCCTAACAGATCAGATATGCAATTCTACAGGCAATTAGAGGGCCAATTGAAAATGTAATACCATAAACAGCTTTTTGTTTGTTCCGACTACTCACATTTACCTCTGTGAGTACTTTTTACCGTTTAATGTTGTTAAAAAAGGACTGTAATCACTTTGGGTTAATGAATGTTTTAATGGTTTTAATGGACACATCATAACAGAATGCTTCTGCAAATCAAGCAGCCAGGGGGTTTTTCTTGTACAAATACCTGGCGAGTTTAATAATATTTTGACAGTTCTTAAGGATACTATTCAACTGGTACCCCATTGATCAATAGATAAACTGTAATGACACATTTTTAGAGCGATATGCCTCGAATCATAAGACCTTTAAAAAAAGGAAAAGTATTTAAAAACTTGGTAAAACAGCATTATAAAGAAATTCAATAAAATGGCAGTAGGTCAGTGCAATATGGTAATATGAGAGCAAGCGTCTACCCAATTCCAAATCCAATGCTGTTTACTGATTCACTACCATGTTTCGGTTGTAATGGTTTGTGTCATTTGTCTTTATTTTCCTTTGTTTGAATGAAATGTATGCAATGATGTTGGTAATCAAGTAAAGAAATTTCCACTGTACACATTAAATAAAGTTTTATAAACAGGTCTTTATGCCTTTTCTAGGATCTCTTTTTTTTATAAACAGGTAGATATATGGTATTGTGCAGCAGTGCTGTGTCTGGCACAATAGATCATTAATGAAGCACCATAAATTACATATGTGGAACCATCCAGTGTAAATAATGAGGATTGGCAAAAGTAAGGAAATGTTATCAGCTTTTACAATGAGTTTTCATGTAGACCCATAATGTTGATGTAATAATAAAACAAGAATATTATGAAATGACACTTACACTTTGTTCCCAGCCAGTCTGATCCCTGAGGTTGAACCCAGTTTTACTAAGATAATGAAATTTTTAAGACCTTAACAGGGTGAAAAACATTTCCACAGCACTTATCCAATAAAAATGTTGAAAGTGCAGAATGTCAGCTTTAATTTGAGGATCGTGTTAGCCATAGGATTACACCGTAAAACATAATTGAATTATGTTTTATGTTGCATGTTTCTTAGATTATAACTTAGTGAGCACTAAGCAGTTTTGCAGATTTGCAATTCTTTTTTTTGCCTTCTTTTAAACGTAAATGGGTTAGGGTTATGTCTTATTTTTTAATTTAAAGACCCTGGTTTAACTATAAGTTACTATAACTTAATGAATCCTACATCAAGACCAATTTTTCAGGTGAACTCACAGTTGAAACAAGAAGTATTAGATATAGAGAATAGCGAGTCCAAGAGAAATATCAGGGCCAAGCAACTTTTGCATGGCCTGGAATCATCTCTAAGTTAATATGCAAGTTGTCTATTTCTGAGGTCCTTTTCGCACACTTGCTGGCCAGCAGAGACTTCTGGTGGCTCACCCTGACCGTGTGGTGCTTCTGTTGTCGGGGACTTGGAGGGCCTTGTTCCTTAAACGGTGCTCTGGTGACGTTGCACATCTGAGGGTAATGCCTGAAGCACTCAAAGGCATCCTTGCACTTCTCGCAGCTGTGCTCCTTTGACGCCACTGTAGGAGGCTGTGTAAAGGAGTTGGATGATTGGAACTGGTTGGTTTGTCGGTGGATTGTGCGAAGTCTTATCCTGATCTCTGGCTTGGAGCAGCACTTAGACGGCCCCTCGGAGCAGTGACAGCCCCTCAGACAGGCATGCCATAGAGTACCCAGGTCCCTGTACATCACCCTGCGTATGTTTGGCCTCAGCGTGAGGTAGATGATTGGGTTGTAGGTGGTAGAGGACTTGGCAAACATGGCAGGCAAAGCAAATGCCAGAGGAGGGATGTTATCAATGTGTCCAAAGGCGGCCCACATGGACACCACGGCATATGGACTCCATGCCGCAAAGAAGCCAATGCAAACAGCAACACTAAGCTTGGAGGAAAAGAGGAAACGGGAGTAAGGTTGATATAATTTAAACACTAAAAAAACTGCTCTCAGCAATTGGTCATTTTACCAGAGCAGTGTATTTAGAGGATGAGGCAGGTCTTTATGTCGACAAATTCCATGAAAATCCAAATCCATCATCAAGACACTTTCAGGCTTCCATCATTAATGCCTCAAATGTTCTTTGCTCTGTCAGCTTTGTCTGACGTGTGCTGGAGATACTGTGTTTATGCCTTTTCCAGGATCTCTTTTCATTCTGAATGCCAGCGAGATCCAGACTGGGAGCAAGAACATGATGAGTATCAGAGGTTATGAGTCCCAGCATAGCTTATTGTCCTAACCTGCTAACGGCTTAACTAACTCTCCCATTAGTCGTCTAAAGTTTTTTCAGCAAGGGTTCAGTGTAATTTTCAGAAAACAGCAAAAACGCAAGGATTAAGAGGTAACACTTAGTTAACCCAAGTAACACTAGTAAGCTGTGTTTATCATATAGTCCACTCATACAGGTTACACATATCGCCTACATACAAGCTAGCTGTTAAGAGACATACATTACACCGACTTGGTTAGAAACATGTTTCCAAGAAAGGGCTTCCTTCCTGTCGTCTTCATACAAACATACATACTTTGACCTTGTGTTGCACAATTCAATGAATTAAGAGACACAATATTGAATATTCTTACAATTTGACTTCCGCACCTAGCTGGTTGCCTTGTTTTTATTGGGGAGACAGGTATTCTGACAACACAGAGCTCTCAAGGTTAATGCCAGTGTTGTCAAAATGCTCAAATTTTGAATGTGATGCTGCAGCAATTTTAGTATCAAGATACTCGAAATTCTAACAACACTGATTCCGTACTCGATGCAGGGACAAAATCTTAAACATTATCCACAAATGGCTGATGCTAATTTCAAATTCAGTTTTTTTTAACACTTGTAAGGTTGCCGGACAAGTTTTGCTGGATCTACAATTCAAACTGCTACTATTTGGCTATATTTATTGGGGTAGACCTATCCTGCAAAATGGCGATGATCTATGAATGGTTTATAAAGTAATTGTACCAGCTGGACATTTACACTCATATGTTACTCTTGCAATATTTATTATTATTATTGTTTCACTGCTGATACAGTACATATCTCATTTACTTTAGCAGCTTATCATCCTAACAGATGTAGAGACAGATAGCTTATATGCTTCGTTAGCTAGCTGTTGTGTTTTTTTATTTTTTGAAAGGACAAGGTGTCTCTAAATGACGCGTTTGGTGAGGTTTAAAGTTTTCGATTGTTTTGATTGTGTGGGATCATCATCAGTTTGCAGACATAGTAGACATGTTGAGGCAATCAAAGCTGAAGATCGTGCTTTATCAAAAAGGAAGAGTGCATCAGCGTAACATCCCGCTGACAATATACAGGAAAGCCTCACCATACTGGTGCCTATGATTATGAATGAAAATACAGCCCACTAAAAAGTGCAGCTTCTTTGGTTTTAATAGCTTTTAGACAGTAATGGAGGTTTAAGGGGGTACAAGCTTGTGCAAAGTGCAACCTCACGATTTGGCTGCATAAACCATACTACCAAGACTGACTCTATTGGTTTTGATCTTTTCATGACACACGACAACAATAAGAAAAATACGGAATATCCACAGACATATCCTTTAAAGGCACAATTCAATCAGTGATGAGCTGAAATGGCTGACTGAATCTGAACACAAATCTCTACAACCTGAAAGGTTTATTGACCAACATGAGTCAGCAGCTGAGTGGGGCGTCATTTTGTTAGTCTGTTTTTTTTTTGTATCAAAAGTATCAAAGTAAATTTTTTATAGAGGCAATATGCAGTGATGACCATTTATCAGCATGGGCTACAATGGATTCCCATTCATCAAAGTGCAGGCAGAGACAATTTCTGGTAATGAGGTGCATCACTAGAGCGTCTATTGAGGTCACCGAATAGTTGCTTCTAGAAAAGAAAGAAGGGAGGACCTCTCCAGAAGAACCTAGTCTCTATGGGGGGGTTCTTTGATGTTTTTACCCCTGAAACACCACCTCAACAATGTGGTTTCAGTTTAGTTTTAACTCATTAGCATGCTTTTATGTCACACATTGGACGGTTGATAGTAAGATCTGCACCATTAATGTTTTTGCCTGTGGTGTCTACCATATATTTTGTATGTAGTTGAAAGAGGCCAAGTAGATTGTACAGGGACACAGTGATGAATGAGGGTAAACATGTAAAAGTGGAAAGAAATTAAAAGAGAGTGAAAGATACTCCAGTAAAGCAAGTATTTAAAAGTAATGGTACTTCTGGCATGAAGTAAAGTTATGAAGTTTGTCTTTAAAAACGTTCCTCTTACCTTGACAATGATAGTCTGGACGCTGGTAATGTGCATCTGCCTTGATGCATGCTGCTCCATGGACTTGCGGGATGCGTGAACTGTGACCAGAATGCCTGCGTAGGATGCTACAGTAACGCAGCAGGGAAGGATGTAGCAGAAGATAAACAGCACCAAAGTGAAGGAGCGGGCTGTGGTGTGCTGATTGGACAGGCGCCAGTCAATGCAGCAGGCGGTGCCATAAGGCTCTGGTCCGTATTTCCCCCAGTGGCCCAATGGGCAGCTCGCAAACAACAGGGCATAGACCCAAGCACAGGCAATGAGCAGACAGCCATGAACAGAGTTGAACCTGTTTCCTGCGAGGACAAATCAAGTTTGCGTTTTATTGCCTAATTAAAGAATTTTTGAACAATTATGTGTTTATTGATTTGACTCTCAAAAATTGTGACACAGTAAATTAGATTGGGAAGCTTTTGGTTCGTTGATGCTCAGTGGGTTCTGCTTAAAGCAAAGTCGTTCATTGGCCTGAATTTGAGGACATAAGCAATCATATCTTCTACAAATGAGTTATGAAATTGGGGTCAACGTCATTGTCTTTCCCGGAAGGCATTCATAGTGTAGCACTTATTTGAACTGCTTAAAAAGAGATGGAAGTAGCCGCGCGATGAATTTGATTAAAAAAAAAAAAAACAAGCCAAGATCAAGTCCTGCACTCACAGTTGGTCAATTGCAATGAGAAGTCAACATTCTAGGCAGGTCGATGGCAATAAAAGGGGCATTTCTGCTTTACTTTGATTTGATCCAAAGTGTATTAAAAAGCTTTATTCATCCCCCTTGATGTGTCGAAATTCTGACTGAAATTGTACAGTAAGGATGGCTTATAAGTACTTGTGATGAACCGCTGGTTCGGCACAACAAATAGCTACAATCGTGCTTGCTTTATTTGCACTTGTTGTCATTTGCCATTGTCAAAAAAAGTATGAACAACTAAAGAGGTGTGTCTACATACATTTGCTGATATTTGTGAATGTGAAAAAAAAAACTGCACATGCAAACGATTCCACGGTGACTGAGATTTATAAACATACGATTATGAATAGCTTAAGAATTTGGACAAAAATGTGTACAGTAAGAATATATTTGTCTTTATGCTCACACCTTTTGTTGCATCTGACCCCTGGTGTGTCTTTAAACAGTGTTTCATCGCTACAGGTGCAGAAACTAGTTCTAGCATCTCTTTATTTCCATCATGAAAAGCAGCTTGACAGTTGCAAAGTATCTATCTTGGGTACAGAAAAGACATTTCCATTGACTGCAGCCTGTTAGTAATCGTGCAGCAAAAACCTTTAGTGATTCATAGCGAAATTTGTGCATCTGTAAATATGCATGGTATGTGGTAGATGACACAGGGAGACAATAAAATGAATGCACTTTAAAAGAACACCCCTATTTACATCCACATGTCACAGTAAGTCTTTGAAAAGGTTGAAAAATAGTTCAATAAAGTTTTATGTTGCAAAGTATTTCCGAGTTTATAATCGAAAGCCTTTTGTGCCGCTGCCTGGAAAAACACTTTTCTCGAGGTCAAGTAGAAGGCCAAGTTGCACTGCATTAACCAACATCACAAGTAATTCGTATTGAGTGCAGCCCCTGGACTTGTCAGCAATCAAAGGAAGGCTAATGTGCATTGCTTCATGAGGGATTATCATTTCGTTTGCTTCCACGGAAAAATCAACGATCAGCCACTTAGGGATGTGATGGCTAATCCATGTGTCATTTCATCTGGGCGAAAATAGCTTCTTTGAAGACTTACCGTAGAGTGGATAACATACTTTCACAAAGCAGACCATGCCTAGCAGGGTTAGCGTGGTCAGACTGCAGATGCCGAACAACATGCCACAAAAGGCGTACACGGAGCACACTGTCTTCCCATACAGCCACCTGCGTAGGAGGGCAAAGGAGGTGTGAGAAAGAGGACAGTGCAAAACAAGGGCAGAGGAGAAAGATCAATGAGGGAGAGGGTGAGCGAGGAGAGAAGAGGAGGAGTGCGTGAGCATGACACTCGCAGGCAATCACATGGCTAACCAACCACACAGTACAGCTCAACGAAGCATGAAATATGAAAGGGAGTCCGATTTAATAGTTTTACTTATAAACAATCCTTCCTACAGCAGGTGTTTCAGATAGGAGGGTCCCACAGAACAACTACTTTTTCTTTGTCTTTCTTTTTGCTTTGATGTTCGCTATCGCTGCAATAGGTGTTGTACCTGTGGTAGAAGCTGGACGTTATTGCCATGGGGTAGAGGGACAGAGTCAGGCCAAGGTCACTAACAGCGAGGTTGATGATGAAGTACTCAGCGGGTTTCAGGAGGTGCTTTTTCTTGTAGGAGATGTACAGCAGTGTGCTGTTGCCAAACAGGGAACATATTCCTGCAGGAGAAACACACCAAAACCCTCAATGTGAGATGCTGATTTTGTGCCACGAGGCTCAGGTGCTCATGTCAGGGGCAATGGTTTCGGGCTTTTCAGCAGTTGTTTCATACGCTTGCCGGTATCATGTTGCCTATTCAAAGCGACACGTTTTACCGTTGCTTTCTTGTAGAGAATCATGTAAGACGTTTTCTCTAATACCTTTTAATGATAGGGCTAAAGTCAACTGCTGGTTAGCTTAGCATACAGACTGATCTTTTGTACTTCACTAATAATCCATCATGTTATGTCTCTTTTTTTTTTTTTTTTTTTTTTTTTTAAAGCTGGGGTTCCATTTTTTTTTTTTTTTTTTTTTTTTTTTTTTTTTTAAAGCTGGGGTTCCATTGAGACAACATACAGAGCCCTTGGACATGTCGTTGTGACCGGTCAGTCTTCGTTTTTTGGCTTGATTTGCCATGTACGCAGTTGTTGATAATGCTGGAAGAGCAAATTTTCCTGCTGGGATGTCGGCAATCGTATTGGCCTTTCGCCATCTATGCAGATGTGCACACGCATTTTCCTTTGTAGAACAGCCGAGTGGAACACCCTTTCCCTGAAGTACTATCACAGGTAAATTTCAGTAGAGATTGAAAACTGGAGGAGGATTGGAGGAGGTGCAGAAGTCAGATTATTTTCACACCACTTGAATTACCACTTGGGTTCTCAAAGGTGATTTTGGAATTTCAGCCCACTCATGCCAACAATAAATCACACACGCCAAGCTTTAAAGCTGCTTGTTTCTCCTTCATAGCTCTGCCCCGCCCTTGTAGACGGTCACAGAGCCCTTGAGAAGGGTTCATGGATAGTCGTTTTGATGTTTCGGTCTTCTAATTTTTGGCTCTTTACCATGAATGCATTCATTGATAATAAGATATAATGAAGGGCTAAATTTCCTGCTGGGATGTCTGCCATCGTATCAGCCATTCACTGTCTATGGGGACGTACTGTACCTTTGTAGAACAGCAAATAGGAACACCCTCTCTTGGCTGATGGGTAGACTTCAGTGAAGCCTGAATACAGAGCCTAGAAAAGGTGCAGATGTCTAATTTCAAGGGTTATTATTGAATTTTTTACTCCAAAAATACACTAAATATGCCAGCTTTAACAAAGTGCAAAAACAGTTTCTGGTTTACAGGGTGCACTGACTTCCAACCAGGAGGAATAAAATTCTTTCTCCACTTTTATTTTAAGACAAGCTAAACTGTTTCCCTTTTCCAGTTGTTATGCTAAGCTAAGGTAGCCAGCTGCATACTGTAGCCTCATATTTACAGAGTGTTATGAATCTTCTCATCTAACGCTATCACTTCAAGAACAATCACATTAAGTGAGAACTGCTTTGTAAAAGTGATTGATTAGTTTCTAATTTATGAAGTCATGCACTGAACCTCAATTATCGCTTTAGAAAAAATGATCAGGGGACCTTAATGTTGTTGCGTTAGAATTACAGGTAATGCATAATACATCTGTAACATTGGCTTCTTTACTTGGTTTGTGCATTGATGGCTGCAGTAGAATAGCCTTCTGCGACTGTCCAGCTAGTATATAGATCCAGTAAATGCTGATTTAAGTGATGCATATACACAGTAGATATCACATGTAGGTGGAAGTGTATCACTTAATTACACATACAAAGAAAACTGTTCAAGGCTTCACAGCGTGGAAAACATTGAGAGAATGACTGATGTAATTATTCATTATAATGAAAGGGGGCAACATGGGCAACATGGGTACTTTACTCACCAAATATAGAATAGACCACAGCCACCATTATATCCAGTGGGGCAGGTATGTTGGAGTGGAATGCAATGTCTTCATCTAACAGCGCCATCTGAAAACTGATCAGAGCAATTTCAATGGAGGATGTGCCTGATGATACATTAGTGTTGACTCTGTATTTAAAATCTTTATTGGATTTCAAATTGTGAATGTAGGACCTGCACTCTTGTACATATTACAATCCTTTAACCTGGCAGTCAGAGTGATCTGAGTAATGTTTAGCTGATTTTCACCAGTGGCCTAAAAATGCGGTAACTCAGACTAAACTTTACTCGACCCCTTATCTTACAGTCGCAGTGTTAAGCGTCCACACGACTGTTTTTGTTCGGATATTGGAAAAAAAACAAAACAAAACAAAAACAACTAAGAAAAGTACAGTTAATCTTAATATTATTCTTCCCTTCAGTTGTAAAACTTTGGGTTCACATGGGGATTAAACATTATAGGCCTGCACATGAAAATTAAAAACAACTGCTTCGGTTAGAACTTGTTTATAATTAGCTTTTCTTTTTGCATGTGATGATGTCTCTACGGGCACCTTTAAACTATGTGATCACATAATCAGCCACCTAACAATCCATTTCCGTGTTTTGGTTCTGCTTCAGCAGCCGGACTCAGGTGATGACAGACACACACAGATCAATAGATGGGCTGAGGGCACATAAACTGTGGTTTAATCATAAGTAAAAGGAAAATGCACCTCAAACACATCCTGAATTTTTAGTAGTAATAAGTAGAAAGAAGTCCATCGGTATCACAAATTCTCCTCACTGCAAAAGAGTTTCACATCATACAGACATAAAAACACATGTTAAATAAAGTCCACATGTGGCCACCTCCCTTCATTCAAACATGCTGAGCAAAACCAAGACTTACAACTCATTACGTTTTTATTTTAAATGTGATTTAATGGCAGATATAGGACAGGGATTGCTAATTCCCAAAGATGATGCGAGATAGAGAATTTCTAACACATTATTACTCTAAAAGGTCTGTTTCATGCCCCAAAGACATGCTGGCCTATAATCTCAGCATTATCTGTATTAAAT
>KV751351.1:3396739-3424224 GCA_001698575.1 Mola mola
TGACAACCTTTCATGCTTTCACCGTGGTGAATGAAATAGAGCAGTGGGGATTCGGTGAAAACTGAACAATCAGCGTGTTGTTAAACTTCTGTCTGAAGGTTTAGTCGCGTTGTGGCAGCAGACACACAGTAACAGAGTTTGTGCAGAAAGTCAGGCTCTGCAAAAACACATCAAAGTGTGAACCCAGATTCTGGTTTCACATCACTCTGAGTCATTTGGCCACATACCCATCGTAAACAGTGGCTGTCATGGGTTTCCTGTGGCTACTGAGCTCTAGTTGCTGTAATCTGGGGGGGGGGTTGATCACAACTCATTACTTGATAAAGATACTTTTATTTACTTTTAATTTGTCTTCCCTTTGTTTTTTCTGTCTTTTGTTTGTCTCTTTTACAAACACATCGGATTGCAAGGTTTTTCTTCCTTTTGTTCCGGTGCTGTGATGTTGTCGTTGTTTTGTTTTGGGTTTTTTTAATAGTTCAATAAAGAAAAAACATTATTACAAAAAAAAAAAACCCACACACATTAGTGAATATCCATTTATAAAGTAACATTAAGCCATTAAAAAAAACTGCTGAAATGGAGCAACACAAGGTTGTTTTGGGTTTTTTTTTTTAACTTTATGTACATTGATTGGGTTTTAAAATTGTAATCCAAATATGTAATGTCTGAATCTACAAATCTAATGGAGGGATATTGGGCACCTGTTAATTAAAGCAAATGGTCTACACCTACTCTACATGAAAGTAAAAGAGAAGAGTTTCCCCTCCAGTGGATCAGCAGTCAGTGGAATTTACAGAAGTCACGCACTCAAAATTGGCAAGTGATCAGAATGGCTATCATTTTGAATCTGAACGCAACAAGAGGGATCAGCCCTACTTCCATTTTGGCCCAGTGGACAATTCCACTGTGAGGCTACCAACAAGAGATCAACGTAAAACTGTGTTGACAGGACACATCAAACAAGATCAAACAAGATCAAACTCCTTCAATCAAGAGTATTCGATCCATGGAGATTTTATGTTTGTAAAAATATCCTGGAGCCTAGAAAAGGGATTTAAAACTCTCTGACATCATCACTCTTTACAGGGAATTCAACAGGCTGTGCGCCAGGCAAGCACTTCTCCTTAGATTGAACAGGGACCATCCTTGCATTCCAGAATCTATTTACTGTGTGTTGTCAGTGTGTTGAAGAAAACACTACTTGCCTGGTGCTCGAGTCTCCATCTGTAAAGTCCTGCAGATCTTTACTGACACACTTTATGTGCCTAAATACAGCCAATCTAACCAAGTATTGGTGGTGCGTAAACCTAAACTGTGACTGGAAATGTAAAAATGAAGAATACGAATCCTAAAGTGAAAGCAAACACAAACCATCTAACCCCAGCAGCATGGTGACAAAGTGGTATTCTACAGTACAGCTCTCGGAGAGAGTAGGCTTTCTTTCACAAACAAGATACGGTTGTTTTGGCACACGGCTGCCTGGCAGAGAGCCTTCACTCACTTCTTCCATCTGCGGACACCTTGGCATCAAATGAGACCCTGGAAGGGAGCAGACGCCGCGACACTAGTGCAAGAATTTCACTGTGTTTTCTTTCTTTTCTTTTCTGTAGGGCAATTCAGTCTTTTCCTTTACAGCTCAGTTTAGTTTTAACACTCTAAACTGAAAGAGGCAATGAAATGCAATGAAACACTCGATTGGACAAAGCCAGTGGAAGGGAACAAGTGACCAGTTTCATCACTTTTCCAAGGTCGGTCAGAGCCGACTGCCAGCTTTCTCAATGAAATAATTGGCTGCAAAAGAGCGGTCAGTCCATTTGGAAGCACTTTTCTAACAATGTGCTGCTTTTAATCGCGGCACATATTAAAAAGTTCTCCACCAGTTTCAGCCGGACACTTAAATTGCTTACGGACTAATCCGCATAAGACAAAATATAGAATTACCTCGTGTAATAGGCACCAAGTTGTCCGAATCCACGTCCTCTCTAGCGCAACTCCCGGAGAGTTTCCAGAGTCCCGGATCCGTCTCCCGTCCGCTGTTGCTTGAGCCAGGTGGACAATGGCAGATGTTGGGCCAGAGGAGGGAGGAGGAGGAGGAGGAGGAGGAGGAGAGCGGAGGTGCCGGATGAGGCGCCGCATCCCCCAAACTGCGCTGCGCTGATCGATCTCTGACGTCACTGGTGTGGTTGCCCGCTTGTTGATCTTGTGCGCATGCGCTCCCGATCGAGCGTTCACAGAAAGCGACTCCTACTGAAAAAAATAAAATACAATACTGCTCTCTTTTATTTAGGTGGAATATTCAAATCTAACTGTTCCGTTTCTTTTTTTTTTTTTTTTTTTTTTTTTTTTTTTTTTTTTTTTTGATCTTCTGCTGTTTCGCTCATTTTGTTACGCGGCGTGAAATACTTTAATATCTAATCCCTACAGAACTTGTGATCTTTCGCGGAAATGAAATTGATTTGGATTCTGTTTCATGCGCGTACGAGTTTGCTATAATGGGTTTGCCAACGGGCAGAAGTGGTCAAACGTGAGAAAGAGTCCAGTGTGGGGTGTTAGTTTTAATCACAACTCCATATCCTGCACGGAACCATACATGACATCAATCACAGTGAGCCAAAGGCACATGTGTTAAGTTAAACTTTACTTAATTGGGTTTGTCTCAGGAAAAGCAAAAGGGGAAACGTTCCAATTTGTCACACCTTGAACGCAGGGATGAATTATCTTCAAAAGACACATGCGTGAATTCACACAGTCGCAGAGGGATGCTGGAACCTGTGTCTGAGTTTTAACAGCGTCGCAGAAATAATTGTGATGATCCCAGAGGGTAGAAAAAGAGTTAATGTCCTCGATTAGATAAAACACAGCACCAACATCAAAGTTTTATGGGAACGCGACAGGCAAAGAAGCGGTTTCTGACAGTCATGACCACAGAGGACTGAATGTTAATCATTCTTTGAAACGTTTTTATTGCTAAATGTATTGGTGTGCATAGTGTGACTCCTTGGAGAAGTTTTATTTTGTGAAAATGTATAGTTAAAAAGGACATTTTTAATCAGGAATGGAAAACTACTGACCCAATATTACAGGGATTTGGACACATTCGCCTACGGACATGTTTTCATTTTGCTTTAGAGCTAATAATGAAATGATGACATCAATAATAATATTAATAATTTAACAGTGTTTAAAGGAGGACTTAAAAAAACGATCTCAACACAAGGTCCATTTAGTCGCTGTGGAGCGTTCAATCATATTATCCTCATCAGATGGAGTTAAGCCAACAAGAAACAGACAAATATGTATGTATCCCAGAACATCTGAGGGAAGATCTGGAGGACATCTAAGGTGTTAAAATATTTAACGAAAAAAAGAACACGTTTCACGTTTGGGGAGCACATTGATTTGTTGTGTAAAAAATGAATCTATAGCCAACAGATTTTAAAAAGGTATAAGCTGCCTGGCTTTGTCCAGAGAAGGCAATAAAACCAAGGGAAAACTTCACTTTGACAAAGAAAAAAAAAGCTGCACTCAATCAGTGGAAAAAAGGAATACAGAGAGCAACAAATCGTGACAACAAAAAAGACGTTTTTATGGACAAGAAGTGACAATCATTTCATGTAAATCACGTTTCTACACTATTTACTGTACTTAACCTTGTGGGTTCAGGTATTGTGCTCTTTTGAATGGACTTAATAGGATTCCTATCCCTCATGCCTATTTGTTATCAATCATCAAACAGGGTTTTTTTTTTCTTTTGCTCAGGCCTTTAAAAAAACAAAAACAAAAACATGTTAAAAGTTACCCTTGAAGGATTTCTCGCTTTCTGACTGAAAGGAGTTTCTGAAAGAATGCTGTGTTAACTTCCTTTTATGGCTAATTTATCAAATGTGCAGAAGAGAGATGAATCAGATCTTGTATAAGACTTTTTTGGTTAGTTATTCCCTGCTGTTTTGTATTGTCTTATTAGTATATTATTCAATGGTTATATTAACTTGTAAATACTACTATTATCATTAAAGTACTATTATACTTCCTTACCATATTTTTGTCAGTTCACATGTAAACATTATTTGTGCTTTTCTTAAAAAAAAGGGGAAAACCAGCATGCACTTAATGTTACACTAGCCTGAGAATTTTGTACCATCTTAAATGTGGAGACACTACGTGCGTTAGAACCCATTCTGATAACATTTTCATTCATTTCTACAGCACATTTTATTACAACTATTACAACTAGATGATCTTTTCATTGAAACACTATAAAGTTACATGATTAGTGATACAACATAAGTGGAAACTCTACTGAGCAACACAGTGACATTAAAAAAAAAAATGCTGTCTTATCATATCCCCAATGCTGCATATTACAAGTTTTAATCTATATCTAATGTGAATGTGATAGAAATGCCTCTTCTGATCATAAGATCAATTGAAAGAGATAGCGCGTTATTAATGTGCTGCGCTGAAAGTACAGCACGGCAGGACTGAACTACAAGAGAACATCTATTGCTGAACATAAATTCACATGTCTGTACATGATGAGGACATTCACACAGGAAACAGCTCTTCTCTAAAAGTGTGAGAAAGTTTTTAGGCATAGAGGAAATATAAGTGGTAAATCTAATGCAGCCTATATAAACTGAGCCTTGTGCTGTTTGTTTAATAGCAACATGTCACTCAGTGGGGATGACTGATGCTTCTAATATTGAAAGCGATGCTCTGATGAAGCATCCTGCCACTCCTCTGCTGCCTGCCGAGGGAACAGACGGAAAGCACTACCCACGGCGTCCAGTAGAGGGCGTCACCTTTGCTGGCATAACAATCGGTATCATCATCAAGATCTACAAATTGTAATGCTTGGGTACGAGAATTTAACTGGGGTGAATCATGAGAAATGTTTGCTATGCAAGACCATAAAAAGCTGATCAGTAAGAAAACTTTCCTCCCAGTGCAGCACAGGCAGCACCCACATCACCTTCATGCAACAAATAAGGTATTGTATTGCCTGGGAATTAAACCCACCCCACTTTATACAGGGGTTTACATGGTTCAATCCCAGGATTAGGCATTCAATTTTTATTAATTTTATTCTTGCAAAATCTCGGAGGTGCTCCACATTCTTGTGCCAAACCCTCTGGTGGACGCAGCAAATACCAGGAAAAATACAGCCAGGGTCTCAACTGCGTCTGTTCGGCTCCATTAGTCTCCATCTATCCCATGAATGCATCTTATAAGTAATATGAAGCAGGAGGCCAGGATATAATATCAATAAGTAGTCAGCAAAGCCTTAAATATGACACCACAAGACCATCAAATGTTCGCATGAGGGTGACAGCTGTATTTGATTGTTTTCTTTGTCCCAGTTCCACTGTGATTAAGGGTCAAATGAACTGCAGCTTTACAGTGAGAGAGACACATCGCTCCACTGATTCATTAAAAGCAAAACGTTTTACTTTTTAGGCTCATGATGGATCAACAGCTTTGCAGGCGTTAGGTGCTATGGACATGGATTCAGGAGAACGCACCATAATTTATTTCCCCATAACAATAAGATGAAATGTATTTGTTTTCCCCAAGATAATATGAGAACACAAGACAAAATTGCCAGTAAAGCTGAAGCTTTGCTAAATGTCTTCTTAAATAAAGCAAAATAATAGGTATATTATGTACAATGGCAAGGAATAGCTATCAGGCCTTAACTAGAGAGGCAAGTGATGTGCAGATTGATTTGCCGTTGTTTATTTGACTTTGCTCCATGGAATGTAACGGTTTAGGTTTGCAGCTGGTGAATCTTGTGATCTCAGGAAAATAGCAGCTTTTTCCTCATGATAAATGACATGGATATCTTGTGATCTTGGTAAAACAAGTAAAAATTACCTTGTTATCACAGGAAATAAAATGTTTCACTCGTGGCCTTCTAAGGGGTTCCGTACCAAAGACATTAATAAAAACTTAAATTTGGGAATTCAATCGTTTGCTCATTTCAGTGTTGAAAGGGACAGTGTCTTATAGTCTGATTTAGCTCTTCCATCATCCCCAGGACAGTACATTCATAACATATAAAGCTGTAAAGACAATAAAGACAGTATTGTTGAGGAAGCTTCTGAAATCTACTCGTCCAGCATCAAACAGCCACAGAGAAGCTCTTCTTCATGTCCAACCTGTTCAACCTTTTCTCAGAACAAACACAGCATCAAGTTAGACGTACAGATGTGTAGAAAACTTTTTTCATTGTTTTTAAGACACGGCAGTCTTCCATAGGCAAAGGGTTTCAGTTGCATTTTCATACTTTCTAAAAGAAAACATTTATTGCAAAATAGTTGTCTGGTGAAGAAACAGTTTGGATTAAGAGCGATTTTTTTGACACAACAAAGCGCCACTTTTACAAAAAAAAACCTTGCACATTTAAAGGTAATGCAGGTTAGAGGCCCAGTTTATTGCATTAAAGAAACAGGGGCAGATATGGAATACAGAGAGCACTCAGAGAGCGCAAAACCCTGCCAAGGCAGGGTGCAAAATACTGAAAGATCCTTCAAAAAGTTACTGGATCAGCATCCTGATCCGGAACTCTCCCAAAATTGAATCACTGTATCCTCAAGCCAAGGACTGTCCCAACAGAAATTTTCAGGCCTGACTTTTTGAGTTACCCTGTTCACGGACAGATAAACAAACAAACACTCTGTGCTTCTCTTTACAAGTGAACGGGCCACATGAGTGAGGATGTTCTGCCTGCCGGTTTAGTCTTTCACTGCAGTTAATCTCTAAAATCTGTGGCGATAACAGAGAGCAGAGCAGCCTGGAAGTTGTTGGATAACTCAGAACTTTTACATCTCTGACAATCATCAACTCATTGTTGCGTGCAGTTTATTGTATTCCCTCCTTGCTTTTTACTAATTTACTCAGAGAGATCAGCTGTAAGAAGTCAGTGTCTATCACCTGCACTGTCCCATGTGGAGCCACATTTTACGAAATGGCAGAAGGAAAACATACATGTGTTCTCGCTCTTCACGTGGTTTTTCTCTTATGTGGTACCATCCTTTGCTTGGTAAGAAATTACTTTTTTTTGTTTTTCTTTTGGATATTGTTACAAGAATCTTTATTTTAGTACAAAATAAATTTGACATGTACTTCTTTTTTGGTTCAGCCCACAGCAAAAATATTAGGTAAGTGATTTTTTTTTTTCTCCACCATTAAGCAAAACTAATACTTTTCCTTTTTCCTGTTGCGGTTACTTAAGTTTTTCTTTCGTTTCGTACCTATTCATGTACGCAGACCATGACGTGGATGGCGGAAGGGACCTTGACATTTTTGACATCAACGAAGGTATGCAAAAAGACAGAAAAGCTACGTTACGGTCACAACATTCCAGATCAGTGAACTGATTTCCTTTGAACTTTCTCTCCATAGAGGCAGGCTTGAATCTTGTAGAGGGAGACATTGTGGTCGACGAGGTATGTCACTTAAACTGCTTTCAATTTTCACAGTGGAATTTTCATGGGGCAAGACTGAATCTCGGCTCATTTTGTCGTTTCTATCTTTGTGATTGCTTTCATCGCCCCTATTTATTTGCCCCTGTAGAGGCAAACTCGCAATTCCATAATAGGGGATGAGTACAAGTGGCCAAAGACGATTCCTTACTACATGGAAGATGACTTAGGTAAGAGTGACAACAGTATATCTACATGCACATTTATGTCACTCTTCTCTTGATGAATATGAAGGTTTTATACGATATAGTAACAACATTGTGGTGAGCATTGGTGGAAAATAACACTGTAGGTACAGTTTTAAGGTACCTCTGCTTGTTTTACCAACAAAATATATGTTCAGGTTATAAAATGCGACACTATGGATTAAACTAAACAACACTACACAGCATAACAAATGAGAACAAATGAATCATAACCATCGACCAGAAATTTGACCCTGACTACAATAAAATTTGACTCCTTACAGTGGTAAGCCTATTGCTACTCTGAGGTGGTCCTAAGAGATTTTCTGACAATCATAATGGGGCGTTAAGTCGCAAAACGTTGACAACCCCTGATTTAGTTTACCCCACTGTTCTGCTTGGCTCATTTGACATCCAAGAACCTCAAGGATATAAAGTAAGTAACGTCTTAGTTAAAAAAAACATATTATTTGTGTTTTTAATGTGTAGCCCATATAACATGCAAAAGGTCTGATGAAAACCCCTGTGTGTGTACTATATATATTGTACATATGATATGTCTATCAGAGTCACACAATGTAAAAAATTAACATGGTTTTATGGTCAATCTCAAAGTAGAATTTGCTTGGCACATTTTTTATTATCTTTGTTTTATTGTCCTCTCTGCAGAGATCAATGCCAAAGGTGTGATTCTAAAGGCCTTCGAGCAGTACAGACTCAAGACCTGCATCGACTTCAAGCTTTGGACTGGAGAAGCAAACTACATTTCCATCTTTAAAGGGAGTGGGTGAGGCAAAAAGAACCGTTGTTGTCTGTGTGGATGTTAAAAATGATAGAACACATGAGTAATTTTATGCTATGTTCATAAAATCCATGTCTTTGTTGTTTGTTTGTTTGTTATCCTTATAGCTGTTTCTCCTCTGTGGGGAACCAGCACGTTGGGAAGCAGAGATTGTCAATAGGGACAAACTGTGACCGCATCGCCACCATTGAACACGAGTTCCTTCATGCTCTGGGTTTCTGGCACGAGCAGTCCAGATCAGACCGTGATGATTACGTCAAAATCATGTGGGACCGAATCTCAGAGGGTAAAGAACCTCTCGCTGATTTGTGAACAGCTAAATTACAATTCATTTCAACACTGACCATGCATGTGCTCACATCTGTCCCTTTATTATACACTAACATGCAGACTTCTATTCGCATACAAATGGCAAAAATTCAGATTGAGGAGTGTAATTTAATATTTCATACATTCACATCATATTAACATCCTACTGAATCAGAACAATCACGTCATACAGTTGTCAAGAGGTTTGTTATGCAGTCCTTGGAAAGGAAAATGCTTCTAGCAGCAGATGTATTGCTTGTGTGATTAAGGGTGCTCATGTGTTGTTTTAGTGCCTGTATAATCTTATCAAGATATCATCAGTATATCAGAGAATAACAAACTTTAGCTGCATTGACCTCCGCTCTTCAGTACATCTAATTCATGTTGGAAGATTGGGATTAAAGCGACTTTAAACAGTCGTAAACTGGTGATGAGCAACCTTTGTGAATGTTCTCAACAAACATTTCCATTATCCACCACCAAACGTGCACCTGAGTCCTTTGTTTGCGTCCAATCTGCAGGTAAAGAACACAACTTTAACACCTACAACGACACCACCTCCAGCTCCCTGGGGGTACCCTACGATTACGGCTCCATGATGCACTACAGTAAAAACGCCTTCCGCAACGGCATCGAGCCCACCATCATCACCAAGATCCCCGCTTTCAGTGACGTCATCGGCCAGCGCATGGAGTTCAGCGACAGTGACCTGCTCAAGTTGAACCGCCTCTATAACTGCAGTAAGGGGCAACAGTCAGCGCTGCTGTCAAAACAACGTGTAATTCTTAGTAATTAGATCATTAATGCTGATCAGGTGCCAATTGGATGGTTTATCCCTTCCTGTAATGGAAAACATTTTCCTAAAGGCACAATGATTAGTTTATAGTGTTTCAAAGTCCTGCATCTGCATGCTTCTTATCTTCTAGCCCAAGGTTCCACATTCCTGGACTCATGTGACTTTGAGCGTGAGAACATCTGTGGTATGATCCAGGGACAAGGCGACAAGGCGGACTGGGTCCGGGTAGCCACAGCTGCTGGAGGGCCAAACACTGACTACTCCAACATGGGCAAATGCACTGGTGAATACAAATGATACACGAGCCTGCATTTAAGTTTTACTTGACTTTTCTTTTCCCCTCCAAGTCTGTCTTAAACAATGCTCACATGCAATGGGCTACTCCACACGAGCCCAATGTAAGTGGACAACATAAAGTCCTTGTTTTGTGCAGAATTCTATCAAAGTTAATACTGCATGAGGCTTTATCAAGTTGGTACCTCAAAATAACTCTTTGCACCATCAGGAAGAAACTGGAAAGGTCTACAAAGACCCCTACCTAATTTGTTTAAATTAGAAGGGAGACCCATTGAACCTTACTACTGAACTCAAGAATGCACTTTAAAGCCAGGACTGCACATTTTCTGCTCCATGTCTGTTCTATGACAGACTTGAATCACTGCTATGTGATAAGATCTTCCCTCTAATCGTCCGTTGCACAAAAGGCTTTAAAATAATGCTTCGGTCTTTCATATTAAGTTCATTTTTTATCTTTAGGCTCGGGGTATTTCATGCACTTCAACACTGGTGCGGCCAACAACGGGGATACGGCTCTGCTGGAGAGCAGGCTCCTTTACCCCAAGAGAGGGTACCAGTGTCTGCAGTTCTTCTACTACAATAGCGCCAGCCCCTCTGACACGTTGAAGATCCATGTGCGCGAGTATGACAGTTCTAACCCCAATGGAAAACTGCGCCTCATAAAGACCATAGATGGTGAGCTAAGGATCTGTATCAAATCACTGTGAATTAGCTGTTCAATAAACGTTTCCCTCATGTGCTGTTAACAGGATCTCCACAAGAGCTCTGGCAACTGCACCACGTGAGTCTAGACGTCAAGAAAAAGTTCCGGGTTGTCTTTGAAGGAACAAAGGTAGCTGTTGGGACCTCACCAGGGGGACTGTCGCTGGACGATATCAACCTTTCTGAGACAACCTGCCCGGAATTCGTATGGCGAGTGAAAAACTTCAGCGCCGTCATGGAGAACACCCCAAACGACACGTCCATCTTCAGTCCCCCGTTCACCTCTAAGGAGGGTTACACATTTCAAATGCAGCTGTACCCCAGTGGTAAGGCAGACTACCCTGATGAGTTGTCGGCCTATGCTCATCTGGTGGCCCGTGAGGGGGACACTGGGCAGAAATGGCCATGCCCCTGGAAGCAGATCACCATGATGCTGATGGACCAGCACCCACACATTCAGAAGCGCATGTCGAATCAGCGCAGTGTCACCACGGACCCCAACATGAAGGCAACAGGTGCTCTTACTTTCAGTGGCAAAGAGATTCAATTTTACTGTTCTATAGGTTAAATGCATATATATTTATATAGTTTCAACATCCCCTTAAACAGGTTCTGAACAGTTGTTCTGGGATGACCCTCGCAAGGTTGGCGTTGAGGTCAATGACACAGATGGGTCCACTTACTTCCGTGGGCCAGGCTCCGGCACTCCAGTGTATCTCACCCAACTCAGAGCCAAGAGCAGAGACTTTATAAAGGGTGGAGATGCCATTTTTCTCCTCACCATGGAGGGTAAGAGCGTCAGATTTCAACATTAAAGCACTGAACTTTTCATTATATATCTATGATTCATATGGCTGCTCGTAAGAGAAGCACTGACTACGCCATCCAACCACGTCCTGTTGTTTCATGTTCTTTGATGATCCTCCATCAAGATCCAATTAACTGTTTTCCCACACGCTGTCCCTCTTCAGATGTCTCTCATCTCATAGAGCCCCAGCCTCAGCCTTCCCCAACCCCGCCGACCACCACAACTACTTCACCCTCTGACGTCTGCCTCAGTGTGGAGTGTCTGAATGATGGCGTCTGCGTGGTGGATGAAGGGAGGGCTGCTTGCAGGTGTGTGCTTTTCAAAGTACAGTTTTTATTTAACACACAATGAAGTGATTATGAGCAGATAAGATAAGTAATCAGATTATATAGGACATAAAAAGATCATTGTTTTTAAGGTTTCAACAACTGCGAATTTTCCAGAATTCGTTGATCAATACTGGTTTGTATGTAATCAAAATCAGCTGCATTATATTTGCCATCATGGGAGAACTTTCTTGAAAATACTGCAAGTGGTTACATGTTTATGTACAGCTCATAAATGATAAATACAGGGTTATAGTGTAGTGTAAGATTGTAAATGTGAGGAAACAAATATCCTGGCTCGGTCTAAAGGTCTTAGAAACTGTCTTGCCTAGCAAAAATTGACACACTATGGATTTACTATATGTCAGACTATTGTTTGTAACTTTTTCCTACCTTTAGACAGAGCCTGGCTGGTCATTTCCAGTCTCTGTGCAAAGCTAAGCTAACTGCTTGCTGGGGACACCTTCAGACATGAGAGATGCGCTGGTCTCCCCAACTAACTTTGAGCAAGAAAATAGCTGAGCAGGGTTAAAAAAAGACAACTATTCCTTCAAGAAGTTTAGTTTGCATTAAATCAAGGCTAAGAGAAGATGCTATTATCAGTACGGACTCATTTTCCATTTCATCTCATTCCATTACATTCTTGACTTTTCCACCATTTCAGACATTTTATACATACCTTTAGGTCTGATTAATCACAGTAAACCTAATCATCATAATAATAATACAAGTATTTGTAGTAGTAATGATATTACTCTCATAATTGCATTATCATTACAAAATAATTATCACAAAGTACTAATATAACTAATAACGCTATTTTTTTATGTAGACTCAAGGATTGTGGTGCATGATTTTGAGTGGGAGGGCGAGACAAGGAAGTTTATAAGGAAAAGGGAGATGGAGCTTCCATTGTTAATGAACTTGAATTAAAACTTTATAAAACATTATAAAATTGTGTTGCAAGGAAAAAAAAAAAAGATTTTGATGGTTCTGATTTTCGTGTCATTTCCTCATCTTTTGCTCTCCAGGTGTGTGGTGGGTGACGACTGGTGGTACTACGGGGACAGGTGTCAGTTCAAGGGCTCCAATAAGGATAAAACCACCCTTGCACTTGCCTCCTCTCTGTCTGTGCTTGCTGCAATGGTGGTGATTACAGCAGTCAGTGTCATCTGTGTGAAGAGAAAGTACAAGAAACTCCGGAAGAATGACGTTGACATGGAAAATATGGGAAATTCTCATAAACTCTGAACTTCAAACAGACTTTAAAGTGAATCTTATTTCTCATATGAATGTTAAATAATAATATCCGCTAAATCAAGCTCTGTATTGATAGATTTATGCCCTCAGCTCAACAAAATGCATATCATAACATTGTATCAGATTGCCCTCTTCTGGTTGTTTATTGTGAAAACAGCAGAACAAACTGAGAACCTTGCTGTGAATGTACTGTAAATAAATCATTTTGAAAAGTGAAATGCAAATTAACTATTTTAAAACAAATCACGGACAACGTGAATTATATTCACAAATTTAAAATTTATTATACCAAAGACAGGAACATCACATCTGTGTTGTCTCTTTTTCCATGTGGATATACTGTATGTTTGCATTGCTGAACTTGACACATAGTCATGCCGGTGATAACAGTTACTGCAGGAGGGAGGTGGGACTAATATTGAGTGTTCAATTTATGTGTGTTTATGTGCGAGTGTGCGTATGTGCGTGCATGCAACGATCTGCTGATTAGTGTTCATTAGATACAGTGATGACGGCAGAACATCACAATCATTGTGGAGCAAACCAGAGCAACTCTATGCACCTAAACTGCATGGAATGTTGACATTTCTGACCTGCAATGCACAGAAACATTGTGTGTGTGTGTGTGTGTGTTTGTATTTATGGGTCTCGGTTGTAGTATAGAAGAGGGAGGAGTGACACCTCCATAACAACAGACTTTTTGTTAACCTTTCCTCCCCATCGACTAAGACCTTCTCCGACATACAGGTATGCAGTTCCTTTTAAAAGTATCAGTATACAACATTTGTCTTATTTACAATAATTGGAAAAATCATTTCTCTTAGAGAAGATTAGTAGAAGTGACTGAGTCACCAAGAAGAGTATGCAACTCCTAGGAGTTAGTATTTAAAATTTCTACAAAAAAAATCTATGCCATCTTACAGGCTAAGAGCCATGATTTACTGAAGAAATACAGTATTTTAGGTGCCCTATCTACAACAGGTAAGTGTGGTATTACTGGTGTACCATTCGACATCGATAACTGATAATAAAAAGATTATGTGTCTCTGCTTTTTAAAAAGTTCTTTCAGCATCCTCACTGCTTTCACATTAAAAGATATGGTAAGTTCTTACAAAACAAACAAATCATAAAGCTGTTATCCATATTAACAAGTGTTTCGGTGAGCTAATGCTATTGCAAAGAGACTAGTGTTGATTACATACTCAGCTGGTTGTCTAGTGGAAAAAAAAAAAACCAAACGAGTCTGTGAGAAGGGCACAAGCGTGGACACCAACGGGGGTGGGTGCAGTGTCATTAAAGGGCTCATTTGCTTGTTTCATTCTCTAAGTTGTTTGGGTAAAAATGGGTGAAGCAGGTTACAGTGTGTGGTTCTTTGACAACAAGGCTGCGAAGAGCAATGAAGGCTTTGTAGAAAAAGGAGGATCCAACTTTTTCAGATGCATTTTACAGCTCTTGAGGAAACTGTGTCCAAATGCAGAAAAGATGGATGACAAGCTTCTTTGCACGCTGCAGCTGGAAGGGACACACGTTCGTGGTGGGTGGTGATGCGGCTCAGAGAGGTGTGTCATAGTAGTCCGTTGTCTGCTCACTTCCAGGTGGCTTCTGCTGCCGCTGCTGATGCTGCTTCATGATCTCCTTCACCTCCTCCTCCAGCTCTGGCGGGATGATAAACTGGTCGTCGGGGTCAGGCTGGGCAGGAGCTGTGAAGTATCCTCCAGGCTTCTTGGATGGAGCGTCAGCAGCCACCTCAATGATGTTGTGGCTCTTCTCCTGCTGTGCAACTGACCCGTTAACCCTTCGCTTGCCTGCTAACTTTCCTCCATCCCCACCTCCTGCTCCACCTCCCTGCCACGTCTCATCTCTCTCCAGCCCATTCTCAGTGTCGCCAAGGCTCAGGTCGACCCCCTCTTCCAGGGGTTCTGGGGTGCACGGTGGTGGAGGAGGTGGTGGAAATGTTAGCAGAGCAAGCTCTTGGTTGGAGGACAAGGGCAATGATGTTTGGGGAAACGACTCTGCTTTGAGGCAGTGGACATCCGCCTCTACCTCCACGCGGCTCCCGTTAGAGAAAACCCCGGCAATGGGCTCCTCATCCTCGCTGTCCAGTCCGTTGTCAGACAGCGCGCTGGAGAAGGTGGCACTCGACAGCTGCCTCTGGAAGGAGCCCGCTAAGCAGACAGGATGGAGGGCACAGCAGCTGCGGGCAGAGGGCAGCTCTGAACCTGGGAACAGGTACTGGCAGGGCTGGGGGGCTGCATTGGCCTGCTGGTGCTGCAGGGACAGTGAGTGGCTCTGGTGGTGCAGGTGGAGGTGAGGGTGCTGGGGATGTTCGTGCAGCAGCACCAGGGAGCTTTGCGGCGGCTCGTCAGACGACGCCGTGGAGCCCACCTCGCTGCTCATTTCACTGGTACTGATCTCACTGCTGATCTCACTGCAGGATGAAGGCGGCACAGGGAGGGAACCATCCGAGGGCCGCTCCTTGATGGCAGAAGACGATGACGACGGGTAAGGGCCCAAGCCTGGGCTCGGAGGTGGCTGGGGGGGCTCAGAACAGCAGCAGGAGCAGCAGTCTTCACTCACACTGAGCTGCACCACAACAGCACTGATGCTGTCGGTGCAGCCGTAGCCCTGCGCCAGCGTGCACAGCTTTTTAGCAGCAGCCAGGCCATCGGGGACGTTTCGAACTGCCTCCACTGCTTCTGTGGGGGACACGGCATCCCATAGACCCCGGCTGCCCAGAATGAAGAACTCATCCTGGGGGGTGAGATTGACTGTCTGCACGTAGGGACAAGGGATGACGGATGGGTAGAGGAAGGAGTAACCCATAATTCGTGTGGAATCGGTTACGCCATTCACCTTGTTGTCCTGTGGGGGGGGGGGGAAACAAAAACATCATACAAAGCAAATCTAAAATGACATTCACTTAACCTCAAACCCAAGTTTTCACTGCTCTTCACCTCAGTGATGATTGCCCTGTGCTGCCTGATCCTGCGGTACTCCTCCTCAAGCCCTATATTGTGAAGGAGAGACAGTGGCAGCGGTTTCCCGTCCCGACACAGGATGGCCTGGCACTTGCCCACGTTAGCAGCTGTGAGGGTGAAGCAGCCACCGGGATCAGTGGGGTCGTGGCGGATATGACACAGGGCTGCTGAGCCTCCCAGTTTCTGTCCTGCAGTTCCCAGTTTTCTGTGGAGGTAAAAGACAAAGGGAGGTGGACTGAGTGACTACTTGAAAATTTCTAGTCCTCAGCACTTAGAAATGAGTGAGTCACGTACCTTTGCATGACCAGGAAAGTGTGAGTCATGTAGTCCTCTTCGCTTTTGGTCTTGTGCAGCTCTTCAGCCAACACATCATTCATGGTGCACTGCAGAAGGTAGGGCACTTCGACATTCCTATCCCCATCAAACACACCGTAAAGAGCCTCGCGACTCCCGCAGAAACTGTTTACAGATAGAGCGGCGACACACAGCCTGAAATGAAAAGAAAACAGGGCCATAATGCACCTGAAGCAAGTTAAGCGCTGATGAGGGTTGCAGAGACACAGTAACTCTTCTGTTCACATATTGATCATGCTACTGGGGGGGGGGTCGGGGTGCGTATGTATGTGTGTGTTATTTATTTCTTTTTTTTCATCATTGACTGAATCGAACTCACTTGTTCTTGACGCCTGAGGCCTCTGTGTAACCATGGCTCCACACAGCAGGCCCACCAGATGTCTCATTCGATGAGAAGGTTGGAGGTGGATCAATACGGAAGCAGCGGATATTACTGAGAGACAACAAAACATTTATGTTCAGTTCATAAAAGTTTAGTTAAGATCATTTTAACATAAAGAACGAAAACAGAGAAAAGTGTACTGAAAAATGGAAGTCATGTGTTCAGACCTGTACTTTAAAAGAACCAATAAGAATTTCAGATAAATAATGGCATACTTGAGCTGCTCCAGGGTCTTGTGGTCCAGGCTTAGACGAGGGTTTCCTGTCAAATCCAGCTCCTGAAGCTTGGGAGGCAGATTTTCTGGTAGAGTGATCTCACTTAGCTCGTTACAGCTCAGATCCACGCACTGGCAACAGAGCAACAGACAGGAAGACTCACATACAGCACAAGATCGGGGAGGGGGCTCATACATAAAAATGCACGTAAAGACATACAGAGATTCACAGTTACTACTGTCTTACTTTCATTTCCATCAGCTGCATGACCTCAGGGAAGACCTCGATGGAGTTGGAGTGGGCAATTAGTGTGTGCATCCGCTGGCAATTCATGATGGTGGTGGGCACAGTCTTCAGCATGTTTCCGCTCAGGTCCACCTCCTCCAACTCCTCCAACTTGGCCATTTTACTGAGGAATGAGGGCGAGGAAGAAGTGGTTTTAAGCCAAGCGAAGAATAGGGACGTTCATTAATTTATTATGGGAATCACATTAAGAGGCTCTAGAACCCCAAATTCTAAAGCTAACATATTTTTTTGTCAAACTAAATGTAATATCTTACAGAAGTCCTAACTCTAGAGAGCTGAACTTTCAGGATCATCATCTAAAATATTGCATCTGCCAATTATATTGCTATCAAAATGTGATAATCTCTAGTGTCACTTCGTCTCCAGTCTAAAAGCTGAACGCATAATTATAACAATATTTCATTGAAGCACCGTAATAAGTTGTGAGTAGTGAGAAAAGCAGCTCTTTACCTGGCTGGGAAGGTCTGGAGATGGTTGTAGGCCATGTGCAGAACACGAAGGTGTGTGTGGCCCGTTAGCATGGGAACACACTTATCTGTGAGCCGGTTATTGGTAAAATAAAGTTCCTGCAGGATGCTGTGGCTCTCCTCTGACAGGCTGGATGGAGGTAGGTGCTCCAGTTTATTGGCTGATGCATTTACACACCGCAAGCTGAAAGTGAAGATTAAAGTGGGGATTCATTTTTGTGCTCTTTCAGACAGGGATGTGAGTTATTCAAATTGCAAACTTTCTATGACCCTCGCTGAAAATCTTTCCTTCTCCCCTCCATGTTTCTCCCTGTTTCATTGACTGACACTCATGCCCTTGGAAATCCTGGTCTCGATCACAATCCCATTCAATCTATTAATCTTCTGGTCAGGTGCATTATCAGATGAAAGACAAATCACTTCCAGGTAATAATTAATACTACCTGTCAGATTTGAGGAACAGGTTGCAGGGCAGCTCCACCAGTTGATTGTGCTGTACATCCAGAACCTCCAGCAGAGGGCGCTCCACTCTTTCAGGCAGCTTCTGCAGCTGGTTATGTCCTGCACTCAGCTTCCGCAGACTGTTGCTGCAGAACAACCTGCGGAAAAAGTACATGCAAATGCTGGGGTCAGAACTCAGACATTAAAGATAAATGTACATAGTGTGGGTTGCATGAACTGACAGCGTTGGAGGATGGGTAGATATGGCTGATAGGCAGGTGTTTTTCTTTTACCACACAAACCTTGTGAGCAGGTGGGTTGCAACTAAAACAGGCTTGAAGAGGCATGGAGGTGATGATAGTGCAAGAGGAGGATGTGAAAACAGAAAATAGCGGCACCTCTAGTGGAGCCCTTGGGTAAAAAATAAATCTCAATGAGGGGACCAGAGGACGAATAAGAGAGAGGGGAATGTTGAGCAAGGCAGAGGCAGGAAGCCTGAGAGAAGAGGAAGAAGTGAGCAGCTTCTTAACACCTCAATAAAGAGGCCTGCAGAGGTTACAGCCTATATGTGATTTATGAGGCTTTATGGGTAGATAGAAAACTGGCCGGCAAAGGGGTCAGAGAGGAAAATGCAGCATCACACTGTACATTTACAGGCTTAATACGAACACACTCGCTGAGATGGACGGACTCACCGCGCTGGGAGTTCAGCGATGAGGTTGTGGCTCACGTCCAGAACCTCCAGTTTCTGAGCTTCACACAGCCAGTCCGGCAGGGACTCCATATGGTTTCTATAGGAGCAGTGTGGATGGTTGTGATGATATATTATGTGCAGTTTGTAAAGCCAGACAGTGAACATAGAGTATCATATTCTGGGACACTAGGACGGGCTTCAAAATAATATCAAGATAATTACTCGATAGACAGTGTATTTTACAATATTTTGCTTTGAAAGCTCTTTATAAATGCTACGACTGGGCAGCAAAATCAAGTATCATAAAATTTTTGACCAAATACTTTGATATTGATACTGCAGCAATATTGTAGCAATAACTATTGGAACTCCAACACTTGATACATAATCATCAGTAATGAGGATTTAATGAATGAAGTTGGTGAAAACAAATATAAGAACAGGGACAATACTCTGATAATTTCAGAAAATTACATGATTTCACGGTAATGCAGCCTTTGAAAGAAGGAAAATGCAACATTCATACCAATATCATAATAGAACGATACCCCAAATTTCATATCTGGATGATATGTATCGTATATATTGCTTTGCCCTATGCGACACAGTCTGAATTTTAATCTCAACCATTTCTGCTCTAAAAAACAAAGCATCTGCTAGTTCATATGTTGCAATATATTGTAACATTTCAGATTAAAATCTCTGGGTTGTGATCAACACAAAAAAAAGGCAAAAACAGTTACAATTCCTAACAAATTATCTGAAATGTGACAGCAAAAAAAAAGACTACAAATCAAAGCTTAATGCCCTTTTCCCACGCTGTTTGACAAATGTCATGGCAGACACAAGTGAAGAAGAAGGACACTCCTCCAACATCAGCTCTACAGTTCAGCTCACAGTCAGACCCGTGTTGGAAGTATTTGGCTGTGCAGTAATGAGATCTTTGAGGCTAATTCTCCTCTTTATGGGGCAGAGAGGATATACCACTCTGAATGACATTTTCAAAATGGTTCTTTTCCAATTAGGGCTTGCCTGTGTGTGTGTGTGTGTGTGTGTGTGTGTGTGTGGGGTTTTTCTCACCTCGAGATATCCATGTAGCTAAGATTGGAGGGCACGGGGCTGACATCCAGTTGTTGTAGCTCTGTAGGGACAAATCCAAACACATTAACCCTACAGCAAGGACAGGTGCAGTCTATTCTAAAAGCAGATGGATGGGAAATGGACAGTAAGGTTGGTGATGATGATGATGAAGAGGAACAATGACAATGAAAACAGTGCAGCATTGATGAGAAAAATCAAGCTGAGAAATGAAATTGTGTGTAAGAAAAACAAAACAACAAAAGAAGGTTAAATAACTGCTACAAGTTACACATCAGTGGGTAGAGTTTAGAAACCAGTGAGGTATTGCAGATATGGGGGGAGGGGATCTGTCTTTCCAAACCACACATGGCTGCCCACGCCGAGAACATTCATATCCTGCGAAGAAACCCACCGTTGTTGGAAGCGTAGATGCCTTTCAGCAAGCAACCCTTGGCCTTGAGGCTGGCGATGCGGTTCCTCTCACAGTGGAGCACCTCCAGCCGGGGGAAGACGGAGGCATCCAGCTCTGTCAGCCTATTATCTCTCACATCTAGCTGGGTCACATGTCTTAGCAGGTCAGGCTCGTCTGGGACCATGCTGGAGATCTTATTCAACCTGACAGAGGGAGCAGGGAGGAGGCAAATGTTCAGCTCCAGCTGCATCAGCTTGAACTGTGCAAGTCGTGGCCTTTGTTGTTAGGCAGGGAACAAGCCTCAGGAGATGGCTGATATGTTGAGCTGCTCTTGGTGTTCTGTGATATTTTTCACTTTTTTGTTTTTGTGTTTTACAAAGCAAGGGAAAGCAATTCTTGAAAAAAAAAAAAAAAAATTAGTGGCTATCTGTCAGCCACTAATTATGTTTTATGACGTTCAAGCATTTAACTATTAGAAACTAATTTTGGCAAGAAGTAATAAGAAATAATAGACATGGATATATTAGCTTGTTACCTGATATTAAAATGTGTTTTCCTGTTGTTCAAGTTAAAAATCATACAACTGTTTTCATTTACTTTATGATGGAAATAAACATTCTGAACTAAAACTTTAATAAAAACTGTAAAATGCTCTTGCAAAAATAAATAAACAATTGGGATAAACTCTTATCTGCGGAATCAGGATGAAATAACATTTCCTAATTTTAAACTATGTTTTAAAAACCTAAATGGCTTCTCAGTTTAATGTTAACAGATTTTGTTTGTATTTCAATTTGACTTATCTGTATTTTTTTTAAATGATCAAACTGGCTTATACACACTCAAAACTCAAGTTTAAAATGAAGCAAAAATGAACAGTAAAACCTTTGGCAATTTTGGATGAAAAGTGATTTCAACAATTTACTATCTGTTTTGATTAATTTACTGTTGATAAATTCAACTGGAGAAGAAACACTGATTAATCAATTAGTCACTTGGAAATTCTAATTAATTTTTCATGGGACAATTCTGAAAATCTTCTGGTTTAATCCGTTGCATGTTAATATTCACTGTTATTATTTATCTTTACCGGCCACACGATTCATTCATGAATGACAATTTTGGACTCAAAATGCATGAAACTGAAAAGACACACATGCTTAATATAAAACAACAAAAAAGCTTCAGCACCAACTGAGCCAAGAGAGATACAATGTTGTCCAAACAGGTGGAGACACCAGAAAACATACTAGCTGACCTTGTCTAAGCAACGTTATAGGGAGTGAAGCATTAACTGGAAAAATAATGCAAGTCACTCCAGCTCTGTGCTTTAGCAGTGAGAAGAAACCTGACGGAGCCACCACAGGCAAATGATTTCCTGATTCTGTGCTGTCTGGCTGTGTTTTGGCCTCACTGTTTTTTTTCCTCTATCATCAGCATGATAACTTGTCATCAAGTACACGTCCTTGGTCAAGCATGACTAAGGACTTATGATGACAGTTATTCTTGACAATGTTGGGAAAAGTCAGTCACAAAGCTTGTATCGTACCAAGATTTCTTTTAAAAACAACTCTGATATTATGGCATTATTATCAGACCTTAGATCGATGTGTTTGACGTGGAGCAGTCTGAAATTCTGCAGGGTGAGTGTGTCCAAGCTGTTTCCGGCCATGCACAGCTTCTCCATGGAGGCCAGCTGCTCCAGGACCTGGGGCACCTGGCTGAACTGGTTGAATGAAAGGCCTACGTAACTCAGCCTCTGAAGGGAACCCAGCTCATCGGGCAGCTCATCCAGGCTGTTGCCGTCCAAGAGGAAAGTCTGCAAACTGAGAGAAGAAAACAAAAACAGTGATTGGCGGGATAGCATTTTATCAAAGAATTGTTGATTTTGTTTTTTGTTTTTTTTAATTTGCAGATAGTGCAACTCAAGTTTAACCCTTTCATAATCAGTAAATATGATGTCCAGCAGATGGCAGTAGAAGCACACATGCCCTATTGGCCACTTCAGGAATTTACAGGCAAAGAAGATCATTCCCGCAGACAGGGTGATATAAACCCAACTACTTGTATGAGTCAAAAGCACATGCATGTACTTAGTCATGTGTCTGTCCAAACTAAAAACTCTCTAATCTACAAATCCCTAATTTCATGGTGGGGTGAATCCAACACAATTAGGCATGAATTGTCACATTCATAATCCTTACTGTATGAAAATTTGCATATATGTCATAATTAACTGACAGTCTTTTACAGAATGAGTGAAAGAAAGAAGGTCTAATGTTGCGGCTCAACCAAAACTCTCAAAGATTTAAGCATTTATTCCACTACCCTAAAAAATGCTGGCATAAAAAACACAACATTTTTGGAGGAAAGACTAACAAGAATGGTGATGGAGTCATTTGGAGAAGAAAATTCATTCAGCAAAATACATAAAGCATTGGCTAAAAGTGGAATCTACCACAGACTGAAATATGAGACTATATTAATTAGAGCTGGGTAATAAAAGTTAACTTGGGTGGCCTGACTCGGATAGATCATCCATTGAAAAGGCGGGCCACAGCTGAGGCAAAATGTCACTGGAAAGCAGCACAGATGATCTGCACAAGTTATGTTGTTGTTTGCTAATGTGTCGAAACTCCCAAAGTTCATCAGGGTGGCTTCTAGGCCTTGTGCTTGTTGCAAGGTAACTTTCACATTTGATTATGTCAACGTTCGACACTCAAACTGGCAAAATTTGTTTTTTGTTTGTGGAAAGGTTCACGTTTTCATCTCTGAGAGTGCAAGAAAGGATCAGAACAGAATTTAGCAAAGACCTTACAGCATAAATACCAATGCTTCTCATCATGGTTAACATCAAGTGTGCAGAACCAATATCTTGTTAACGTACTTACTTTGTCATGGCCCCCACAGAGCAGGGGACAGAAACTAGGTAGTTGCAGCTGAGGTTGACCTCCGTGAGCATGGGAATGTCGCAGATGGCCAGTGGAAACTGACCGAGGTGGTTGTTGGACAGGTTGAGGCTCCGCAGACGAGAAAACCTGCAAATTGCAGATATAAGTAATAAACTCAGTGAAGGGCAAGTCGTTGTTATTCACAAACTTATTGATGAATATATCCATGGGCAGTGTATCAAAGTAACAATGACGTCAAACTTGTTAAAGGGAAAAACACACACACACAAATCTCTTCATGATAGTGGGAATAACCCTTCACATTCTCTTGTTGAGCAAACAAGTGCAACACTGGCGTCTGTGTTGTTGATTCAAACACCAGCTACCAGCCGCATTTGGAGCGGTGTCCTGTGGCAGAGCTTCGACCTTCAGAGGGGTTAGGGCCCTCAAATGGGAGGGGAGGGGGGAGGACAAGGCAAAGCTGGGGAAAAGACTTTGTGGACTGTCTTTATTTATCCATTACACACACAGGCACGTACACACAAACACACACGCGCACTCGACCTGCTATCACCTATCATGCGCACAGAGAGCAGCTATGCCAAGGCGGAGACAGGAGAACTGCCACTGCTTTATTTCCCTCGGCATGCAGACACACTGGGTGTGATGGAGTAAAAGGCAAACGAGACCTCGGGGCTATCGATTAGGGTGGCCAAGTCATTTCAGCTGAGGGTGACTCTTGCAGGCAGCGTATGGGCGGGGTGTGTGGGAAAATGTCATTCCTCCATTAAATCAACCTTTGCAATCTGCTGAGTAATGCTCATACCCCCCTTCCTCAGAGCCTCTCTCCTAGTCTGTGTCATGCTGTCCCACCATGCCGAGCTCTTACTTCGCTTTTCGTTTTTGCGCACCTGTTTTTCACTAAGCTAGAGCTGCACCTAACGGTTATTTCCATCATCGGTTAATTTGATGATTATTTTCACAATGAACCAAAGATTCTTCTTTGACTTTGAGAAATGACAAAGAGAAGTAGCAAATCCTGACATTTAAGTAGCTGAAACCCACAAATATGTGATATTATATGATAAATGACATTTTTGCTCACTGAAACACTAAAACAAATGTTGGATTATCAAAACAGTTGTCGAAAAATTATTTTCAACTGACTAATGAAATGATCAATGCAGCTCTACACAAATCATTTCATTCTTTTATGACAAGATGTTGCTGTCAAGGTTGGGCTCTTTCAGCTCATTATTTTGAAAAATATAGCTCATTATTTTGAAATAGAAACAAAGCCAAACAAAGAAAAAAAAACTAGTGACTGAGAAACATCATAGAGAGCCAATATCACGCTAAAGCCAAAGTAACTACCCCAAATCCAAATCACAAATGACCAAAAAAAGTGTACATCTTTTTTTTGTTTTTAGATCAAATCCTCTTGTGTTTGATGTTTTACCCTGTTTTAGCTAGTGTTGGTGTTTTCATTCACTGTCATTAACATTGCTTCATATGTATAGCCAGCGTATGCTCCCTGCCCAGTACCAAACAAACAAATAAATTTAGCAAGTACCTGGTAAAAAGCTAGTTGCAACATCCAGTTGGATTAAAGGGAGAACCTGTTTCTTAGAATTTGATAAAGAGTAAACAAGAAGTACAAAAAGAAAAACATGAAGACTTTCACCAAGGTGATAATATGCCAGTGTTACTTTCAGCTTTTTATGTTACCCCTAAATGGCGACAAAATTTTTAAATCAATAAATGATATTTCACTTGGCATTAAATACCCCTCTCCTTTCATTTCAATTCTGTATGTTCTTCACAACTCACTAAACTGTCATAAATATGTAAATAGACAGGCCAAACGTTCAATCATTTTTATGGAACGTCAGATATTTGCCATAGTAAGTGGTGACCTGTGTCTTACTGGGACATGCATGCTGGGAAGACAATCCAAGCTCCAGGAAGGAGCTCGTATCCCGGGCGACTGATTATGCATATCTGATTGGCAAATCACCCACCAGTTGGTGTTTGGCCAGAGAGAGCACAGAGAAGGGGAGAGGCATGTGGCAGGTTCACATATGTTCCATTCTTCTTGGAGAAACACAAAGCACTATGACCACATGGTGAATGTTGGAGAAAGCCAGTATTTATACTGACACAAAAACACTCTAAAAACAACAGTCCACACCAAAACACATACACCCACATTCACAGGGTTTACACACAGATTATTACTGCTCCTTTAACTTCAGTCTCACAGGGGCATAGTGAGTAGTCCACTACATGTTTCTGTCAAAATGCTTCTGCTTTCTGCTAACTTTTCATCTCTTTCTCATTACTGACCTCTTTTTTCTGTCATGCTGGGTCAAACACGGATGAGCCTACTTAGGGCTGGCAAAGCTATACGGATGTTATCTCGGCTGACCAGCAGGGGAGCAGTGCAAGACTCATTTAAAGATAAGGCATTTGCCTTGAACATAATAATAACAGTCATTGTTATCCATGTTTTAAAAAGTGGTTTAAAGTCCAGCTCATTCATAATTTTGTCTCTGGAAGATGCACAATCATGCAAGATTATACATGCCCAGTCACACACACAAATGCCAGAGCAGCAAAAAAAAAAAAAAAAAAAAAAGCTAATGCCACAATGTATTAAACCTTTGTATGCACTGACCCCCAATCTGTAGCCAGCAGCCATTTTTCTGTTGCATACAAGCAAGAGCGTCTCTCTCTCTCTCTCTCTCCCTTACACAGACAGTCCATTCTGTTAACATTGCTAACACTTACTCAGATTCACACAGTTTACTTAGTTATCGATATTCTTCAGAAAGAGTGACACCACTATATATGAATACAACTACATGCGTGCACAGACACACACAAATGTCTTGGCTGTGGGCTTTAATCTGGGACCATGATAAGCATGCAGCAGATGGTGCCCATGGAGGGAGAGAGTGAGAGAGGCCAGGCACATTAAAAGCTTCCCTGCGGACGCAATCTACCCTTCTGAGCTCTGGGCTCGTTTTGCCTGGCCTGGCACAGCACAGCCCTGGCAAGCCTCTTCGGGTCTCTGTATGCCAGTGGCCCCTCTCCTAGACCACTCAGGTTGATAGCGTGTAAATTGTGGGCAAAAGCTAAAGCTGTTCAAAGCAGCCAGCCATGACCTGCTGTGTCCAGTCAAGCCTAATTGTGCGAATGTCTCGTCCCTCCCCTCTTTGTACAACAGCTCCCACCAGCTCCTCTTGCACCACAATTATGCTCAGCTTTGCTAAACCTTCTCAAGCCTTATCTTGCCCAAACCACGGCCTGAATGGCCTCCTTAAGTTCATCCACTCCTTTATTTATTCCCACCTGATCCCCCATATTGTTTTGTGTCTCAGGTATGTTTGCTGTAGCTTTACGATGATACTTTACCTCTGCAGCTGCTGCAGCCGCTGATCCGCAGGCAGGAAGTTGTGTTTAAGGTTGAGATGGGTGAGATCCTGGCTGTAGAACAGGTTGGGAGGCAGCTGCTCCAGGCTGCAGCAGGACAGATCTACTGAGTTGATCCTCTGGGACACCATCTAGGAGGGGGCGGGGTGGTTTATGTGTGGCGGGGGGAAGTTAGAGGAGTGGATAGGTAACAAAAAGAAAGAAGAAACCTGGTATTAAAAAGGATCATCTCTACTACACAAGACTTTACTGGTGGTGTGTAGCCTACAGCAAGCTAAGGGGTCGAATGTCATTCCCTGGCCAATCTTCTTAGGATTAGGGAGTAAGGAGAAGGTTAGTGACCTAACATCACACATTACATCATTTCTTAATCCAGTTAACCACAGGTGCAAAGAGCAGGTAGCATGTGATCATTTGTTAGTCAAATTTGCAGAAACGTGCCAGCTGTCATCTCAAATGAATGACAGAGTGAGCCACAATCTTGCCTTAAAGGAGAAGAGTGTGCGGTCTCTGGACTCAAGCTTTTCAGAGTGGAGCTAGCTAGAGGCTTAGCAGTTGTCACTGGGTCACGTGCTGCCTCTATCCAGGCTTCTATTCTGAGTGGCCCTCTGGGTGCGGGTGACATGCACGTCCCTGTTAATATTTAGAAAAGAGGTTTTCTGGCCGTGGCCCACTTGAGCTCAAATGAGCGACAGGAACGAGCCGTGAGTGTTGTTTATGTTTGTGAGTACACCCAGAGACGCTTGTGTTACATACAACAGAGCAGGCAACATTGCACAATGTGTGCAGCCTTCAATCCACTCAGCTCATGCGGGCTGTGGAAATTTTTTTTTTTTTTCCCCCCCACCCCCTTCATCTTG
>KV751351.1:3435500-3447987 GCA_001698575.1 Mola mola
CACACAGTCTGACACACACACATTATACAAACCCCCACTCTCAGTCCAGTGAAACACATCCTGAATCCAAATGAGGTCACAGCCTGCAATATCTTCCCCATCACACCATTATTACCCTTTGCCCCTGGGGACAAGGAAACTAAACAGCCCGCTGCTATTAAAGCCATTGTACTCCAGTTATCAGGTCAATGCACTACCATCCACCACCTGGAGGGGCAGTGTGGCAATGCATTATGGCATGGGGGTGACCTGAGGAAGGCATTTGTAATGTGCTCTGCAATGCTGAATTATTTTTTTTTTTCCTTGACCCACTTGCACACTCAGTAGCTCTTCTGCGTTTTTGATTGCCATCATGCACAGCAGAAGCCACACATTCCACTTCATGTTTTCATATTTATACAGATACGGTCACTTTACCCTGATGCGCATTTACAGGCAGCAGCAAAAACGCATGAAAAATGATGCATAAATATGCAATCGTAACTCACACGCCTGACAGCTAGAATGATGACCTACAATAAGAGAGAAAACGAGAGAAAGCAACAGACCCCATAAGAGTTTAATAAATCATGCTGTGTAGCCATGAATGTTTGAAAGAGTGACTGATCAGCCCTTTAAGTGTAAAAAATAACAGTATTCTCCATCAGCTCCACTGTCCTTCATAGCACCCGTTGTTCTGTGAACATGCTTCATCGTGTAATTCAAACAATATCCACTAAAAACAGACCTTAATGCAGCATACACAGAGGAAAATTGCATTGTGGCTGCTTCATACCGCAGGTGATGGCATCAGTGTGTGAAATAAAGATTTTCCCCAGTGACTCCCTCTTGTCAGTGGAATGGTTGGATGCTGACGTACATTAGTGTGTGCTCCCTCTCTCTACTCTACACCCCCTTCCTCTTCCCAGCTCCACTACTGCTGCTGTTATGTAATGAGTGTGTGTTACGAAACCTTACATTGGAAAACACGAGCCCATGATAATCTAGCTTACACACACACACACACAAAAGCTTTTCACCCCCTGTGTGTGTGTGTGTGTGTGTGTGTGTGTGTGTGTGATGGAGAGAGAGAGAGAGATGGTGGGGGAGTAAATATCGTCATAGTTAAATGAACAAATTCAGTGTTTCATAACAAACATCCAAAAGTGTCTTAGTTTGCTCATGCATACAATATATGTGTTTGTGTGTGTGCATACTACAAATTAGTTGATCGCATGGGTTTAAATCTGAGAATGAGTGCAATGCTGTGAATGCATGCAGAGCTCTCAAATTAATTACTTAGTATGTTTGTGGGTAAGTGTACATATAAATACATAAATAAATGCACAAAAATGTTATGTTGTACAGGATGGAAAACAAGATGAAGTCAAACTGTTGGCCAATGGTTGGAAGGAACAATGCAGGCATTGATGAGAAGATAGAAAGAGAACTAGCTTCATGCTTATCATGTCATCTCAGGCAGAAAGGCCTTCAAAAGACACGTTTCGTGTTTTCTTTTGAAAGTTCTGTTCTCGTGTTGTTTTCTCTTCATTTGGGATTACGTCATGTGTTTCACCTGTGCCCGGTTATCTCCACCCTCCTTTCCCTCCTCTTCCTTTGTGGGATCACCATCTTTGTGTCTTCTCTCTGATATTTTTCAAATGTTTCCTCATTTTTTCCAGTGTTGTTTCCTATTTGTTAGACTTATTTTGAATTTTTGCCTTGCTCTTCCTGGATTTGTTTCTTTCCTGGACTGAATTCTTGGTTTTGACCCCTTGCCTGCCATTCAACCTTTGAGTTTTTGCCTACCACAAATACAGAAATACAGAACTACAGTCCTTTCTAACACTGTGGTCTGTATTTGGGCCCAAACCCAAATTATCTGTGTCTTTCTCAACAAGGAGAAGAGAGCGGCAAGGCATGGTGAGCTAATGTCAGTTTTAAATTTCAGCATTACAACTGCCTTGTACCAGGCAAAATAGATTCTACACCTTCTTGTGCTGAAAAAAAATTTTCAAAAATGCACACCTGTATCAATCACGCATAAATGAGCACTAAAATATAACTGCATTTTATTACAGCCTGATTCGTGTAATTTTGGCTATAATTTTCCCTAATTATACACCATGTAATCTGTCTAAAATCTGGCTAAACAGTGGGTTTGTTTAAAGTTGTAATCCCTATATCATCATATCAAATCTAATTGTTTATACGATTTATTGTGTGTATTATGGCCACATATATTCACAGTCTTTAGTTACTTATATAGTCTGCCATTTCTGGATTCAAGTGGTATGTGCATACAAAAGGGAGTCCTACAAATTGACATATTCACATACTGGACAAAATTCAGAGAGTAAATTTGTGCACATACTATTAATTCATGTAATCACGTAATATGAAAGACAGGAAAAGAAAATACTTAAATCTTAAAAAAAACCAAAAAACAACACTCTGGTTACATAAGGCTGTTTTTCAGCAAAATCTACTAAAACTGATATCTTCAGATTAAACTGAAAAGATAACTGTAAATCCTGTATGCTAATCTTGCACTTCCATGCTGCCTGTGTTTCTTGTCTTTTCAGGCTAATATGTCACTTCCTTGTAAAAATCTCACCAGAAAAAGATTTAAAAATAATATTCTGCAATTATCCTTTAAGCAGCACAGTCAGAGGAATCCTATAGACGCTAAGCATCTATAGCCACCTCTCCACCAAGTGGCTTATATCAGCAGCAGAGTTGCTACAGGAGAAATTGTATGCTCTATTTACTGAAGAGGAGGAAGCTCTCTGACAAAAGTTTGCATCACTGTGCCAGGTTTATTCAAAACAAATAATAATGCTCATCATTTCCCCCTTTTTCAAAAGGTTAACAATACAGAAAGAGCCCCCTTGTCAGGTAGGATGGCTTTTCTGTCAAACCCTCCATATGTTTACGTCATGCCGTTTCATGTAGGCTGAGTTAAAGCTGCATGATTAACATGTTCATTGGTGTGGAAGTGGATGGCTATTTCATGTTGGGAATTCATGAGTTACCAGCAGGTCACGAATGCGTGAGAAATAGGTGGGCGGCTACACTTTCACACACAGAATAAAGCAGCCCTGCGCACGTGTGAACTGAGTTACTGTTGTGTGATAGTAAACTGGCAGGAGAGCCAAGGTTATGTAGTTATGTAATGTGTCTCTGTCCGACTTGTGTGCAGACACACACAGGGTATGACTGCAAAGGCCTCTATGCATTCAAGACATAAATTCTCTTTTTTTTCATGTATCCTCTCCATTACCCATCTCAGGCCTCAGTATCTCCAGCAGTCATTCACTCTCTCTAATCCATCTCTCCCTGCTGTCTTCTGCTCAGACATTAAGTCTGTCCTGGCAGAAATTCAACATTTCAGCTCAGCTTACTCTTTCTTCACAGCCTTACAGAGCCCCGGCCCCCATGACAGTATGGGGTCCATCCTACTTATGTGTCATAGAGCAGCAAACAGAAAGGCTGTTAAAGTACTGATCATTTTTCAATACCACATGTTTACAAAAATACCAAATCTGCAATTGAAAGTATCAAAAGTTAAAAAGCCATCTTTTCTATCTCCTACCACAACATCTTACTATAATGCGAGGAATCTCTGTCCGTCTTTGGTTTGCATGCGTAGTGTTGAATTTGTTGTAATTTGGACATGCATTGCATTCAGTATCAAATAATTCTGTATAAACCATGAAGCCCTGCTCTGCACTGAGAAGCAGCGATGAGAGTGAAGGGACGGGGTTGGTAGCAAATGAGTCTCTCCTAGTATGTGGCAGAGCTACAAGCTTGGGAAAGTACATGCTATTATTACTGTAGTCAGCCATTAAGTGTGTAGACGGACTCAGTTTGCAGTTAGTTATTGAAATGATGCTGTTTGCTGAAACAGAAGAAAAAAATAAAAATTCCATGTTCATGTGACAGTAAAAAACTGTTTTTAAGCTGGCCTCACACTACATGAATTTTATAATCCTTGAGAACGATGTTATGAGGTGCAAAACTGAAATACCTTTCTCATCCATTCATTGAGATTAACCCCATTGTAATCTCCCATGTCTGCAGCCTGCATTTAACCACTGGTAACGCACGTTTGAATTGTCCTCTCATTTCTGTAGTTTGTGCTTATTGTTGAAAATTCACAGTTCAGATCTTTTCCTACAAAAAGGTACAAATGCAGGGGAATCACCTGTGATTGGGTTTTAATTTCAGTGAGCTATATAAAGGATGTTTTTGAATAGGCAATGCACTACTTACTATAAATTCAGTAATATGTGCTCAGTAACTTTTTCTTTACCAGCATTGTGCAAGTAGTTAATAAATCGGGAGAAAAAAAAAAAATCCATTTCTCGTTAGTGTGTTGAAATTGCTTTTTTAAATAAGCTAGTATTTTTGGCTACAATTCTGGTATCGTGACAACTTTAAGACACAGAGGCCTGAGGCTGCTGCTCAGATAAATTTCTTGTTCCTGCTCAAAAAGTTAGAGAAGTGAAAAAGGGAACTTCCATCCTCTTCACCCTTTCTGGATTCCAGTTCCTCCCAGACCTGCACACCCATCCCCTGGCCACACCCACAGCCCTGCACATGCCAGGTCTATTTGCAATGTGTCCTCAACACAGCTAGTGACATCGCGCTCAAGGATACGCTGTTGACAGCTACGGGTCACTGCAGTCCAGGCGCAGGGTGCCACACACTCATGAATGATGGAGCACTCGCCGCCAGTGCTGCAGCTCTCTCACTAACACATGAAGACACATAATCAGGCCGGATCGCGAGCAATGCATGCACAATGACACAAAAGCAGGCTACAGTGTGCACTGACGATGCAATTAAGGTAAATCTATCTATATCTATCTATCAAAAATTACAGCCCCAGGTTTTTGAATATTATTTCTCAAATGCAAAGTCCTATGGAGGTGTGTTGAAATGTAAGCTCTTCCAAAACTGTAGATCCAAACAAAACTTTGATAACATCACAAGGGTTATTTTATTAGACTACAATATTTTTTTTTCCGAGACACAGAGGATCTCACAATTTTTATTAATTAATAATTCCTATTTCTCAGGACAAGTAAATATATTTCTATACATCATTTCCCCTTCATTTTAAAGTAATTATCTGCAATTATGTTGGGGTCTGGGAAATATAGACCAAATCATTATCAAATCAAATCATTATTCTTCTAAAATAATAGTGATTAATCATTAATAATTAAAGGATGCCCATCTCTACTTTTAGCATATTTGCGATTTTCTGCAAGATGAGATGAAAAAAGGATGACGATAATGTAGCACAATGTTGCTTACACTTTTAAGACGTACATACACTGTTATTTTCTCAAACACACATTTTTCTCCTTTCATAATTCGGGACATCAGCTGTGTCACTTCAGCCTCCACATTCTGTCATTCCACGGAGTGCTAATAGCCTGTATACAGCAGCAGCCTGTCTCTGCAGCACTCTCGACAGGCTTGATAAGAAGTGCAGCACCATACGCTGTAGAGGGGAAGCTTAAAGAGAGCAAGAAAAGAGAGGCGAGTGGGGTATTGTCATCTTAAGCACCAGCACAATAACCCACCGAGATCCCAGACATTGAGGTTTAAGCTTACCCACCTAGAATTCAACCCCCCTATGACGTGCATCAGGGGAGGGTGAAACGTGAGAGTGGGGGGTGAAGGGAGAACAGTGATAAAGGAGCAGGCTGACAACAGCTTGCTCTGATTCGGAGGCTAAAGTGGCGAGATGAGAGCGTTAATTGGCGAGCCAATGAGGGTTTGATGTCTTGCAAGAAGGTTACGGCTCAGTGTGTCAGGAGTGTGAATGTATAAACACTCAAGTGTATGTGTGTGTGTATGTGTAGGTCGGTGATTAATTAGCTTCCTGGGACTCCCTCCTGTTTGTCGCTTTGGGTTCCCCTGTTCATTTGTACCGCTGCATTAATAATGCCTGCCACTGATAGACGTGAAACAGGGACATTTTTCACAGATCGCTCACTCCAATCTCCTCGTCAGTCTTATACACTTCTTAAATAAGTATGTCATGGTCAAAACTGCCTCCAACTCGCAATGTCTCATTATTTCTCTTCAACTATAAACCGTAGCAGCTGAGTCCTTCATCACACAGGAAGAAACAAGCACATAATGCTAATATATGCTAATATAATTATGAAAATGAACTTGAACAACATCCAGAGATCCATAGTGGATAGTCATTAAATTTAAATTGCTTAAAACTTTATTTTAATGTCTTTACCTCGAAGGACCAGTACTAATTTCATTTTTTATTTGTAAAAATTGACTTAATTTCTGACTCTTGCTGATGTAATTAAAGGGTTTAATCTTAACTTTGACAGTGGAAAAAAAAAAAACAGCATGGCAACTTTGCTCCATCATCCCAGCCTGAAAGCCTGCATGGATGTGCATTAGAAGGTGAAAATGTAAAAAGATCACAAAAGGGTAAACAGCAGAAGATAATCAGGTGGATTATTTGTGACACGTGATAATATTACATTTGCCAATATTTAACAATGGAACCTAAGCTGAGTTGTGATATGTGTGTAACATATAGTTCAGCTCTAAAGACCATTGTAACTGAAAACCCAGAGGAGTTCATGCATCAATTGAAGCAGGTAATTAAAAATGTCATAAGGAAATAGTAAGCAAATAAACTATTTTGACAATGCCAGTTTTTAACATTTTGCCTCTATACACAATGGAATAATCGGAAATAAAACAATAAAGGATGAAAGTGCAAACTTTTAGCTTTAATTTATAAGGTTTCACAAAAATATTACTGTTCAGGAATAAATCAGTCAGAGATAGCAAAAACATTGTGAGTGGCTGAATCAACAATTTGGTACATTCTTAAAAAGAAAGAATGCACTGGTAAGCTCAAGAATATCAAAAGGTGTGGAAGATCATGGAAGACAACTAAAGTGGATGATTGCAGAATCCTTTTCTTGGTGAAATAAAAAAACCCTTCACAACATTGAGACAAGTCAAAAATACCTTGAAGAAAGGAGGCATATCATTGTCAAAGACAACAATCAAGTGATGGATTCCTAAACAGTAAATGTCATATTTTTGTAAAACCTCTTAAATTACAATTGAAAGTCTTCGAATGCATCTTGATTATTTTATTTCAAATCCATTCTCGTGGTGTAAAGAAGCAAAATGATAAAGACTGTGTCACTGTCCAAATACTTCTGGACATACCTGTCTTTGTGTGTGTCTAAGGTGATAACAACAATCTGTGTTGGAATTTTCTCTGACTGTGTATGAAACAAAAAAAGGATCATCTTAAAATGAACAGAGTTATTTTATGCACTCTGCATGCTCAGAACATGTGCTACCAATCAATGAGTCGCAGCAGCTTTTTAATGGATGCAGTAATAGAATAGCAGTGGAGTGAGCAAGAGCTGGGGTGAATACCAGAGCAGTAAACTGTACTGTGTCTGTGTGTGTGCGATTGGTGGGATGAATATTCTGCTGTGCGGGTCAAAAAACTACAGCCAGCTTGAGGCTCCTGTCTGAACTTGTTACGCTCACACACAAGGATTCGAAAGTTAAATATTTGTACCATTTGATATCACAAATCCACCAAGCTGACACACTTTTGAACTGCTTGGGGAAAGTTTAATCAGCTAGCAAAACTCTGTAAATGACAGGAAACAACAGCTCTGTAACCATGTGTGATATTTGGTAGTTTGCCAACAAATTTTCCCAAGATGATTTCAATGTCTCATCCATTTTAATGCGTTATGCATGATCCCATTAAACTGTCTTTTTGCAGTCAGAGCGGTGGCAGTAATATAATTTGCAGCACTGACCGGAATTATTAGCAGTTTATCTAAAATTAAGGCAATCAGACCACTTCCAGGTTTGTCCCTGAAGGTAGACCGCTGACACACAGATAAGCACCTTGTTGTTATTGTTTGTAATTAACCTCTAATGCCATTCGTTATCTAAAGGTATGAAAGACTATCACAGCTTACTTAAAACTGAAGTCAGGCCACTTTAATGGTGCAGGCATTCAAGGTAGTTTGGGCAACTGTATTAAAAGCTGCCTTGCTCTGCCATTACATTAATAGTGAAAAGGAGAGTAATTAGGAGATTCTTACAAACAACAACAGAAGGTAAACAGTGGCTGTTATTAGTTCTAGTCCAGCTCTTATACTAAGTATTAAGAATGCAACTGATTAGCAACAGATCAAGGTTGTCCATGAAACCAGCAGCTACAGAGCCGTTTATTCTTTGATCCCACAGGACACAAAGTAACAAGACCCCAAATCTATGGTTAAAGCTACAGTCCGCCTGTATGAGGAGCAGACAGAGGAGTGAGGAAGAGGATGAATTAAAGGGGTGCTCTCTCCTGATTATGCACAGGAACGAGTGAATGATGAATGAATGAAATTGTGATGTAGTTGCACATTCCCCTGGCACCACGTGCTCAGCCCCTTCCACCACCACCTCCCTCTTTCCTTTCCTTTTCTTTTGTTTTGTTTAAAATTTAACAAGGACTGGAACAGTGGAGGGCTGAAGAGGGCATCCGGGGTGTTTTGGCTCAGCTTCGTGTCACATGCAGTGGCCATGTGAACGCAGTGGCACTCAGGAGGGTAGTTGGTGCTGGGGGAAAGGGGGGCAGTGAGACAGAGGGACAGTGAGAACAAAAAAAAAAAAAAGAAAGAAAGAGGGAAAGTCTTTAACAAGAGGGAGATGAAAGCAGGGAGACTGGAGAAAAACTGGGCGGTAGTCGAAACAAATACGTTTATGAGAAAGACGCCACCAGTCAATGAGAAACTACAGACTGGCTGGCACATGAGAGAGAAAACAGACTGAAGTGTAAAGGTAAAGGCCATGGGCAGGGAAAGTAAGGTAACTTCCTGCTCCAGGTGCATTCTGATTCCCAAACTGTACCGGCAAAGACAACAAACTGCCTTGTATATGTATGCCGTAGTTCTCTCTAGATAGAAAACTGGACTTTAGTTTACCAGTCTCACTGAACTCCCAAATTCAGAGCCAACACTTATTAGGGTAAATGGAGCACGTAAAAAAAAAAACAAGCCAACTGACATTTCTCATATTTGTTTGTAGTCCCCAGAGAACTTCTTTAGCAAGTTATTTGTTGTCTGCTTACAAACAGTAAATGTGATAATTCTAATGGATAGCATGATGTTAAATGGCATTAACCCTTCATGTTGACACAGCTAACTTGTTAGCAAACAGATTTGTGTTTACGCATCTTGCCAATATCATGCAACAACAGTATTATTTCCTTCAACCATGAATGTAAGTCTAATATTGACTTTCCTTCTAGCCGTTTTTTGCTCTACACCAACTCCAAGCGCTATGCACATCTTCCAACTCTGCCAGTACACCATCACAGGTCTGGCAAAAGGGAGTAAACTGCACAGGTGCACCAGTAAAAATTTGGAACTGCAGCACCAACTAGAAGGATGTGCTGGGGATATACCGCGGTCATCAAAGTATGGTAGCTGTGCACCTGTGCAGTACAGTACCTGCACAAGGTTGCTCCTGGGCATATACTTTTGTTACTGTGTCCCTCTGCCTGCTTTCTAATACTGACCCCTTCAATGATACACATTCATTGAGAAAGTATTGTGGTGCTTCAGCATTTTTTGAGAGATGAACTTTAAACCAGGCCATTTCATATCAAGAACTCATTTTACATTAGAGCAGAGTCCACAGAAACAACTTCAGCTCCACCCAAAAAAAACTTATCTAGCTGAGTCCAAATGACACAAACAAAAATTGGAAGTGAACAATTTGCTCACATTCTGAGTTCTCTTCCTTCAATACTATTGGCCAAGCATGTCCTGTTTCTGCACTGGGGGAAGGTGCATCTGTCAAAACAAAATCTCCAATAAAACAGCTGCTCTAATGCCTGTGGTCTATCCTTTTATAATTGCCACATTTTTGTTGTAGAAAATGAAAAGCTAAGGAATTGGAATTTTAAATATGACGCAAAATAGCCTCTCCAGAGACTGGCTTTGTGAAACAAATCAATGTGAGCCCGGGTGGAGCGTTGGTATTCACAAACCTCCCATCTAAAAACTGACACAGTTCTGTCCTGTGCTGTACACTAGCAGGCCGTGTGTTCCCTAATCGGAATTTTTGGGCCTCTTTAATGCTGAGGGCTGCAGATGTTGCCTGGTATTAGGGAATGCTGCTGCAGATCAAAGCTGCACAGAGTGAGCCCCTGCTGGACTGCCTCTAATCCTCCTCCACATACAACCCCCCCACCCTCATCCGTACATGTGGTCAGGGCAAGGACTGCTGCTCCACTCAGGGAAAGTCAGTTGTACTCCACAACCATGCTAAAGGGCGAACCTCTCACTGACTTTCCTTGTGGATAGTACCACCAACTCCACAACCCTCCGGGAGGTTTTCCTAGGGACCAATGGGCATGGGCAGTTTGACAGATAGCCGAAGGGGCAGAGCCGCTACCATAAGGCAGCCAACGCCACTGCCCTTCCCTGCATGCTTCCAAGTCCCTATCTGACAATGTGCCACTATACAGACAGCAGTGACATATCAGCATGACACTGTTCATCTTAGATTTAGCTGCTTAACACAAAGCGATGAGTATTTCTGTTGAATGCCCCTCTGTTTCTTTTTTACTTGCACAGAATAAACATCAAGGCATGCACTGTCACATGCAAAGAAGACTATGACGGAGGGATTTTAAGGGCAAATAAAATGCCCATAAAAATACATAATTGAGCTCCGCACTAATATTTTTTTAAAGACAGTTATGAGAGTGACCAGTAAGTCTCAGAGTAAAAAGCAATAAGCTAGGGAGAGATAAAGAGATACAGGAAGATAAATAGAAACTGTCAGATGGTGTGAGGGAGGAGGATATGTGAAGAGAGATAGCGGGAGGAGAGGGAGGGGAATCGATCATGAGAGAAACTGAGAAAGAGGAAGATTCAGCATGCGAGGAGGAGACGGTAGGAGGTTGTTAACCAAGAAAGCAATCTATATTCGACACTACCATAGATACAGAACACTATATAGGAGGTACACATAGACAATATTTTAATTATAAGACCACTTATATGCATGTGGCGTGTTTGAATGCTTTTATGAACCTCTGCAGGCACACAGAGACATGAATATTTGAGCTCTGGAACGTGTGAAATCTGATCACAATTACCTAATGACTAGGGAATAGGCCGTTTAGAAAGAACGTTTGCTGTCAGAATGTGACAGGAATGTGACAAGCTGAGGGGACATCTCAGGAGTGCTTGTACACATGAAAAGGATGTCGCTTTTCGTAATCCAGTGACATTTTACACACTTAAGTGAAGGTGACACATCAGTGGTGCAAATCTCAAGTAACAGGTAAATAAAGCCGTCATGATATCAGATTTTTACTACCCAAATTATGTTGATGGCATGAATTTAGAGTAATGATTACAAACTATCTATCGAAGAATTAATTCTATCCCTCAAGTAAATTTCTTTTTATTGCATTTTCATTCTGTGTATATAAAAAGACCGTCTATATAATTGCATGTAAGCATACACTGAAATAATATTGAAAAGATAGGACTGAAAATCAAAAGATCCCAAAGGCCATGAACCCTACAATACATTGTGGTGTGGTACTATCCAGCTAGTTGCTGCCCTTCATTTTCTGTTTGATGGTGGTTGGCAACCAGTGTGATCAGTTGTGTTACCAACTATGACAAAGAAAGAATGGAAATAAAGTGAAATCATTTAAACAGCTCTAAACTGTTGCATGATATTGGTAAGAAAGCATCATTTGAAGAGGAAAATTAATTAACACTTCACCACTAAGTGCAATTTTGCATATTGTTATGAGGATAACTGATGGCCAAACTTAAATTTAAAAAAAACAACAAAACAAAAAAACGTGATAAAATCTGCACAGACTATTCTCCTTCTGCCTTTGAAATTGTTTTCATAGAGACGCAAGTGTGAGTGTGGGAGTAATCTGGCGTGCTGACTGTACACGGGGAGCAACATGGCTCAGACAAGATGGGAGTGAGTGGTTCTCTGTTTGTAGCTGTCACAGCCGACTGGAGAAAGCTGGGGGCTTCATTAAGCCTTTAAACCCTGCAGACTCTGTTAAGTCATCACGTCAGCAGTCATTGCCTCCTCGGAGATGGCCTGAGGTTAGAGTGGAAAACATCACTGAATTGAGATTCCTCTAAGCTTTTAGAGTAACTGAACTATCGCTGTCTGCTTAAAATGTTAACATCTTACGTCTACATGGAATATACATCATCCATCATATCGGTGGGTGTTGAGCTGCTTCCATTACTTACACATCTGTTGAGATTATCTTTCAGGTTAGAATTTAAGTCCTTAAATTTTATTAAATTTACTATTAGTTAGATTTTTTTTATTTGAGTAAGATTTGAGTATTTAAAAATATATGTAGCAGTTTTGCAATTTTTATATTGCCTTTGTGCCTTTTTAATTTTTTTATTTTCTTAAGTTT
>KV751351.1:3448000-3461537 GCA_001698575.1 Mola mola
AAAGTTTTTAAAAAAGTAAGTACAATGAGAACACACATACAGGATGCTTTCCTTTTACTTTGCTTTCACATTTCTTGCATACATTATCAGATAAGGAGCATATTTTACTCTTAACATCTTCTTGTTCACTCAAGGACATCTGCAATTTTCTAAATCTGTCACAGTTAATTAATTCTAATTCAGCTAAACTAAAAAACTTGGATAGGTCTACATTTCTTGATGTTACTCACAAAATCTCAATGTAAATTATCCACAAGTGGAATATTCATCATAGATGTCAGTGACCACTATACATTGTAATTAAATGACACCAGGCCCTGTTATATTTTTAGGATTTTTTTTTTTTAACAGGACTTTTTGCATAATTCATTGAATAGTGATTGTAATCTTGTTTGTACAATGGCAGAATACTTGGCATGACATTATTTCCAAACATCTTGGCCAAAATTAATAAAGATGCACCTCTGAGAAGATTTAAAGGCAGTGTGAAAGACAATACATGGTTTAATGATTCCATCTTATCCTCTGCTTTGGAAGTTGTTTTCAAGTAAAATTAATAATCCACAAATTATTATAAATCTGCACTCACTGTAAATACAGGTGAGCTTCTGACTTCTATTTTATTTCTATAAATGACCTTGGTGACCCAGAATTAAAAAAACCAGCAAACATGCACATTTATGTAGATGCCACGATTATCTATACTGTGGTAATATCATTAAAAGTTGCACTGGATTCTTTCCATAGTGCCTTGAGGTCAGTGCAGAGGTCATGTTAGCTTAAAATTGTTTGTATACATAGAAACTTAATTTTACTATTATTACTTTTATGTCCATGCATCTTTTGGGAAAACAAAACAAAAAAATGACGTTATATATCTTTCTGTGCTGAGGTTTGTGAGTGGAGCAAGTGCTCTTGTCTGTAAAACTTACATTAAATGGACTAATGGACTTCACTGTTAAGCTATTCATTTTTAGTTTATTGCATTATCATTCCATACTGTATAAGACTAGATCTGCCAAAAAAATTCTGCTCATGGTCCATGCCACCTGAATGGAGTTAGAAGATCAGCGTTTTCATTTCACTCCCAGAGCTTGGAATGAGCTGGAAGGCATTCTTAGAACTGGAAAGTTTATTTTTCCTGACATGTTAAAAAAAGCTACAGTTTTAAAGAACAGTGTTACTGCTTTTAACAAGTGGCATATTCCTGCCATGATTCTTCACATCCTATGAATACAGTATGTTTGTGTTATCGGAATGTTAAATGTCTTTAACTGTACATGAAACCTCAGTTTTATTATTATTATTTTTTTTTTTTTGCTTTGCGCCCATCTTGGCAGCAAAATAAAAAATTCTATATATTTTGGCTGTTTCAGTGGAACTGACATGGTTAAATGTAAACGATATAACAAAATATAATGAGATTCTTAAAAAGTTGCCCATCTGTTATTTAAAGGTGCTGTAGACCAGGTGACGATAAAGATCAATGTATCTGTGAAATTCTAGCCAGGCCCCAAAGCAATAAAAGAGCATTCTATTGTTGAATTTTGTAAGCAAGCACCTCAGTAACATTGAGGCAATGAGCATGGCATCAAAAATTGCTTTGAGCATTGCAGAAAAAAATATTATATTAAAAACATGCAGTAAAAATGTTGTACTGTAACATGTTATATTGGGAAAGTGAGAAATAAATCCCATAATAGGGATCCCAACTTAATAGCTTTTAGCATATAAAAACTCATAAGTAGGCACATTCAACGCTGTCTTTCAAATGGTGTTCTTTATGTATTTTCTGCATCGTTAAGTTTGATATATCCGCTTTTATTAGTTCCACATGAACAATTCTGTCCGCCAAGTTTACCTTGCCTGAAGACACTGAAAGCAACATTATTTCCTGAAACAGTGTGTAGCAAGTGAAACTCTTATCAGGCCTAAGCTATAAAACTGGAGGTATTAGTACCTTCAAAGTTTCTGGGCCAGTATACAGCAGTGATCATTAATCTTGCCTATAAAGCAAGCCAAATCTTAACACCACTCTGGATTTACAAGAAACTGCTTTCAAAAAAGCAAACATCTCAACCTTAATAGGGCAGGTTGAAAGCTCACGCAGTGGGTGTGCTGGAGTGCACAGATGAGAGTGTTTGAAAAGCTGAGTAGCCTAATGAATCTAAATAATTTAGTGTGCTGCATTGGTTTGACTAAGAACACTGGGCACTCTGCCTCTTGGGAAACCTGGTGCCAGTTTGTATTAGGGTTGAGTATGCCATTTCCTTTTTCTTGCAAGACTACATCCACCACACACACCTACCTACCTCTGGGTAAGGGAGCCATGCAAGCAGGGGGGCACCTTTATTACTTTCTGGGCAGAGGTTACCCTTCCTCAGAGCAGAAGCGCCTTTAACTGAGTGACATTGACCTGGACCGAATACCTTTACCTTAACAGCCAATTAAACCATGGTTGTGCCTCAAGTATACAGTTAGACAAATCTGTAAACCCAACTCTCTTGAGGAAAAAGTCTTTTATTTAAAACTATGGCCTTTTGGGCTTCTCAGCAAAAAAAAACATGCATCTACCTTTTATATGCATAAGTATGCTTTTTTAAAAAAAACTCTTTTACCTTGTACTCAAACTCTAATAAAGCTGGCTCGGCATTACAAGAGGCTCCTGTGTGGGCAGCACTGAAAGGATCACTCGTCAGCCTGCCAAAGAGGACAGCGGCCCTTTGATCTAGGCTGCCTTCCATACATGTCTGTGTGTATGTGTATGAGAGTTTGTGTGTCTAGCAGGGCAAAGCGAGTTCTCTCATCTGGCCACTAATGCCGAGACCTGACCCTTTAAAAGTCAAACCGGCCTCTGCATTGTCCAAGGGATCTGGCAAGATGTACCATCGCAACTCCTCCCTCTCAACCAAGTCCCTCATTTGTTGCTTTTATTAAAGATACAACTTACTGATGACTCATATAATTAAAATAAGCAACTGAACAACAAAGAAGGGTTTAGATACTGGACTTCCTGTATTGGGAGCTGCTCTGCATGCACAGATGTGCAGGCAAAAAGGCCCCCAGTTATGGCCACTGTGCCTGAGAGTCAGCCAACAAGTCAGCTGAGACTGGCCACTATCTAATCAGGACAACCTTTCAAAGGCAGCTCAACATGTGTCAGAATGGTATTCCCCCCCACCCCCCTACACAAATACACACACGCACTTCATTTCCTCCTCAGCAGACGTGCCTGACATTCTGAAAAATCCAGCGTGCATTTCACACATTCCTCCATCACATTAGGAAACAGCAGAAGAGTGAGCCAGACATGCCCCAAGATGATCAGCTTTCTCTTTACAGTGACTACATCTGTATGCGGCTGAATGAGAATTAGGCCCTCTGTGCAGAATGCCGCCTGGGTTTTGACTGGGGCTATTTCCTGGGGTGGGGGCAGCTGGAGAGAGAGCTTAGGTGACCACAGTTAAGCTTTCTCACATGGGATGTGGAGCCCTTGCCCTCAGAGGGGCATCAGGGCTACTTTTGCCCTCCTTTTATGGCTACTGCTGCTGGCTAAGCTCAGCTGACTGCATCGATCCTGTAGGATTTTTTTTTAATGCACATCCACACACATAAGCGTCAGTGCGGATGCTCATACAGCCAACCAAACGATACCATTTAAATGAACTCATTCTACCTCAAACAAAACATAATTCAAGAGCATGATAGGTCATGAAGTGCACGTGACTGTGGATGAGAGCACATGGGGCCTTTTAAAGCCCCATACTGAGTAACCTCTGGTTCTACAGCCTCTCATGACAGGAAGGTAGTGAGTGTTAGTGCCTCTCATGTCCATACTTCAGAACCAACAAACAGTTTGTCCTCCGCTGTTCTCACCAGACACTAGGCCTCTTCCCTTTTAATGTTCCTCCACAGCAACAGCAATAGCAGCAGTGTCGGAGGAGTTTGGAGAAAGGGGGTTTCCTGAGCTTCGGAGGAGCATGTTTCCCCAGCTTGGCAGCCAGTTAGTAAGTGTGACAGTAGCTGCATTTTGGGTGCCAATGGGACAGGCACTGTGCAGCATCTCAATGACCAGAACTCTGTGGGTCCACACAGAGAGGGCTTATGGTCCTCGCAGCCATACTGCTACCACCCCTACTCCCCATCCAACCACAAAGGCATCCAGTCTTTTCACTGGGATGATAATGGGTCAAAAGCCGGAAGGGGCCCATGTCTGAGCACCATAACTTGTGCTGATGGCTTTGTGGCGATGTCATGCGTGTCCATGGGAGCACAGTAGACTGCTACGTTCTGACAAAGACAGTCCAGGACAGGAAAAATAAAATGGACCTGAAAATTTGAAGCATGTCCCCCTGAGGCAATGTAAATCTGGCAAACCAGCAGCCTTTGGACTATGACCCCACTGTGTAACACACAGTTAAAACCTGAACATTGTAAACTGTTACTGGTAACACTACGGGTCATATTTAAACTAGACTTTTTTTATAATGAGGTTTATTATAGAGTTATAATGGGGTTGATAATTATAGCCCTTCAAATTGCTGCCACAGTTACTATAAAAGATGTTTTGCTTCACTCATGAAGTAATGCTAGGAAAATGTAGGCCTGTGAGACTCTAAACCATTAACCATTGTCTCAGGAAAAAATAGAAGATTTCCTGTGTTTGACTGCCATGATCTACACAAGCATCGATACCTAATTTTGTGACACAGGTTGGCAACTCATGTCAAACACCAAAAGACTGAGGATCTGCAGTCCACAACAACTCCTGGAATGAGGGGAAACCTGATCATTAGGGAACGGCATCGTTTGAATGCAAAATTCAAACTTACCTGCATAGAAACGTAGCAAGGAACCAATTTCTGTGTTAAGCCCTTCTTCTTGAACTCTCCACGGATCTTTAAATCCAAGCTTAAAGAGAAAGTCATTCTGGATCTGCAGAGGCCTCTCATCTGGACCAAGCCTCCTGACAGCCTCACCATGCAGCTGCACATACAATGTGGGGCTGGAATCACAGGAATTTCGACTGTGATCTACTGTCAGCCCTGATAGCAGAGCTCTTTGGCCACAGTCTTGATCTTGGGTAGGTGTATTACCTGCAGAGCAGGCTCTTGACAATGAGTCGCCACCACTTCTGGGTGGCAGGCTACCGAGACTGAGTGGGAGTCTGCTCTCTGGCACTATATTGTTGTTTGCCATGTTGTTTAAATGTTCCATATTGCTCTGCTTGTAGTTGGCAGTGATGGCGTTGATACCGTTGCTGTGATGCTGGGCGATGGGGTCCATACTTGTACTTGATGCAGGACACTCGAGCTCCAGTTCGTCCGAGGAGCTGCCGTACATCTCGTGGCTCTCTGTGGCGCTGTCAAAGGAGGGGCTGAGGATGGATGCCTCTGTGCCCAGGACCATGTCATCACTCAGGGAGTCCCTGTGCTCGCTGAGCCGGGCCCCGGAGCTCAGGTCGTCAAACGCACTGCTCTCCACATCCGAGCCAGAATTTAATCCGTAGCTATCCACGCCGTTCCTGTGCTCTGAGTCATCATCATTTGGAGTATCCATGTGAGAATTTAAATCTGACAGCGAGCAGGCTATAGTGTCACGCAACTCTGAGGGGATGAAAAGTTTTCCATCAACGTCCTGTTGCTTCTGCCTCTCATCTGCATTCTCCACTAGCAGCAGCCTCAACCTGTCACTAGGATGGCCCCTTATCTCTGTGGATTCCAGGGGAGTCAGGTGGTTGCATTTTATGCTCGAGTCTTCGCTCACCTTGCAAGGGTTATCGTTGTATTCGTACTTGGCACTGCAGTTGCCATTTTGGTCAATCTTGGGACTTTCTTTGCAAACAATGCGCAAAACGGAGCTCGACTTACTGCAGGGTTTACTCAGACGGAGCGCCACCTCGCCGGCTGTGGTGTCCATAGTGCAAAGGACCGGTCTGGGATATGAAGTCGTCAGTCTGTCGTGGACATGTATGGAACCCCGGTGGAAATCTGCTCTCACCCACTCGCGGTCGGCGGGCTGCAGCTGCATGTTCTGTCGGTGCTTAAGCATAGTCTTCCTGTCCAGACTCCGGGTGTGTAAAGACGCAGAGGACAGGGCCGAGTTCATCTTGGTGCCACAGGCGGCGGTGACAGCTGGGGTGGCGGCGGTGATTGCAGCTGTAGCGGAGAGGTTCCTCTTCAAGCGCTTCCGTCGCAACAGGAGAGAGCTGGAGTTGCTGGAGGAGCCCCGGCCATTAGACGCCACGGCTCGGTTTGACGCACTGGATTCCGCGGCGGAGACGGACCGAGAGGGGCTTGTCCCATTTTTTGCCTTTACGCGGGAGGATGCCGAATGTCCACCGCCATCATCCGCCGGAGTCCCCCGGGCGACGGACAGTCCGCTGGGCTTCTTCATTAACTTCGTCGCGCCTCCATCCGACGCGCCAGCCTGCATACTTTCCATCTCTGCCAATGAAAAGTCCCCCCACCTCACACACACGCTAAATGACGGTGCGCGCTCGGTTACACGAGCAACGTCTACATTTAAAAGCCCGAATACGTGCCCGCCGTGGTCAATGTCCGCCGACTGGGCGGTGTTGCTGACTTATTCCACTGGTAGTCATTCAACTCCTGCCTTCGTTCCCCTGTCGGAGTCTCCTCCGCAGCTCCAGAAGAACATTTTACCGTTTTAGCTCGCTGACGAGAGGCTGTGTGCGCGGGACAGATCAGGGCGGAGACGTGACTGTGCGTCCCAGTTAGACCAAAATACTGAGCTGGAATATGAAATGAACGTCGGCCGACCTCCTACGCAAATACTCCCTGATATATATTCATGAGGAGGACACAAGATGGGGTCGCTCACAACAACGCGGTGGCTTGTGGGAAATGTATTGCGGTGGCCAGCGTCACGCAGTCGTCGCTCTTCGCAAAGACGTGACGTCCTGAATACATTTCCCATGATGCTTTTCGCCGGATTCTGTCAAGCGTTGCGGTGAACGGATAAGATGTGTAAACGTGATAGGTCGTAAGAAACGCTCGGTGAGCGGCGACGGGATTCCGACGCTCGCTGGTGGTGCGTGAGGAAATCCACCGCCTCTCTATTCCACACAGAGAATATCCTTATCAGCTGCTAACTGTTGATTTCCGCTCACAACAAGTGGTTGCCGTGGTTTTCGCTTTTGAAACTCTTGTCATCTGTAGGTTTTTGATAAGAGTGGTGAATAAGAAAGTAACTTGAGCAATCGTCACACCGGGACGCCATTTCACACGACCGCAAGGCCCTGCTCGGTCCACCGGCTCTCATGTTCTTGTATTTGTCGCCATCTAGTGGCGTACAACGTAACACGTGACCTAAACATTTTCGTCCCGTTGAGCGCCATCTGTAAATTGCAGTTCAAGATAAAAATCGAATTTATCTTTGAATGAATTTAAATTCAATTTAAGACATGACTTTTGTTTTGAAATTTAGACATATTACTGCATCTCAGAAAAATGACACGATGACAGGCAAAGGTTGACCGCTGGCTGACATGATACAGAGAAGAAAGGGGGATTCAAGAGACCAGTAGGAGGAGCAGCAAGGCTAGAAGCATTGGAGCAGGGTTCAATCCGTATTATCATGGTGTGGATTGGAAGAGAAATGGAGAAGGCATGATCCTAAAGGAGGAGTATGCAAAGAGTGTTGGACAGGATCATGACTGTGCAGCTGGAAATTGAAGGCGTGATGATGAATGTTGTCAATGGTTCTGCCCCACAAGTTGGCTGTGAAATGGAAGAGAAAGAGAAATCCTGGAGAAAGTTAGATGAAGTGGGAGAGAGTATTCCCAGGGAGGAGAGAGTGGTGATTGGAGGAGACGTCAGTGGCCTGTTGGTGAAGGGAACAGAGGTGATGAAGAGGTGATGGGCAGGTTTGGTGTCAAACAAAGAAACCTGGAAGGACAGATGGTGGTGGATTTTTGCCAAAAGAATGGCGATGCCTGTGGTGAATACTTATTACAAAATGAGGGAAGAACATAGGGTGACATATAAGAGTGGAGGCAGGAGCACAGAGGTGAGCTACATTCTGTGTAGACGATGCAATCTGAAAGGGATTGGAGACTGCAAGGTGGTGACAGGAGAGAGTGTAGCCAGACAGGATTGGATGGTCGTGTGTAAGATGACTCTGTTTGTGAGAAGAGGAAGAGAGCAAAGGCGGAGCAGAGAATCAAACGACGGAAGCTGAAAAAGGAAAACTGCTGTGTGGACTTCAGGGAGAGGTTGAGAGGCTCTGGGTGGTCGTGAAAATTTGCCATATGACTGGGTAACTACAGCAACAGTTATCAGGGAGACAGGAAGGGAGGTGTTTGGTGTGTCATCTTGAGAGAGGATGGACGATAAGGTGACTTGGGGGTGAAATGAGGAAGTACAGGAGAGTATTCAGAGGAAGAAATGGGATAGTGAGAGAACGGAAGAGAGTAGACAGGAATACAAGGAGATGCAACGTAAGGTGAAAAGGGGGGTGGCACAGTCTAAACTGTAGGCTTATGATGAGCTGTATAAGAAGTTGGACACTAAAGAAGGAGAAAAGGTGGAGGATGAGGAAACTATGAAACAGGAAGTTGGAAAGATTAGTAAAGATGAAGTGAGAATAGCTTTGAAGAGGATGAATAATCCAGAGGTACTGTAGTTGGTCCTGATGACATACCAGTAGAGGTATGGAAGTGTATAAGAGAAAGGGCAGGGGAGTTTTTGACAGCACTGTTCAACATAATATTGGACAGTGAGAAGATGCTGGAGGAATGGAGGGAAAGTGTACTGGTGTCGATCATTAACAACAAGGGTGATGTGCAGAGTTGTAGGAACTACAGAGGGATAAAGCTGATGAGTAGTGGAAGTGAGGCTAAGAGGAGAAGTGATGATTTGTGATCAGCAGTATGGTTTCATGCCAAGAAAGAGCACTACAGACACCATGTTTGCTTTGAGAATGCTGATGGAGAAGTATAGAGAAGGTCAGAAGGAGCTCCATTGTGTCTTTTTGGATTTAGAGAAAGCCTATAACAGGGTGCCGAGGGAGGAACTGTGGTTCTGTATGAGGGAGTCTGGAGTGTCGGAGAAGTATGTTAGACTAGTGCAGGATATGTATGAGAGCAGTATAACAGTGGTGAGGTTTGCTGTAGGAGTGACAGATGGCTTCAAGGTGGAGGTGGAACTGCATCAATGATCGACCCTGAGCCCCTTCTTGTTTGCTATGGTGATGGACAGACTGACAGATGAGGTCAGGCAGGAATCTCTGTAGACAATGATGTTTGCATATGACATTATGATTTGTAGAGAGAGCAGGGAGCAGGTGGAAGAAAACCTGGAGAGGTGGAGGTCTGTGCCTAAAAGAAGAGGAATGAAAGTCAGTCGTAGCTAGACAGAATACATGTGTGTGAATGGAAAGGAAGGCAAGTAGAACGGTGAGGTTACAGGAAGTAGAGGTCGAAAAGGTCCATGAGTATAAGTACTTAAGGTCAACTGTTCAGAGCTACGGGGAGTGTGGTAAAGATGTGAAGAAGCGAGTGCAGGCAGGGTGGAGTGGGTGGAGAAAAGTGTCAGGAGTGATCTGTGACAAAAGAGTAGTAGCAAAAGTAAAAGGCAATGTTTACAAGAGGGTAGTGAGACCAGCAATGTTGTTTGGTTTGGAGACGGTGGCACTGACCAAAAGACAGTAGACAGAACTGGAGGTGGCAGAGTTAAAGAAGTTGAGATTATCTTTGGGAGTGACGAGGATGGACAGGATTAGGAATGAGTACATCAGAAGAAGAGTAAAGGTCGGACGTTTTGGAGACAAAGTTAGAGAGGCCAGATTGAGATGGTTTGGACATGTGCAGAGGAGGGACAGCGAATAAATTGGTAGAAGGATCCTCAAGATGGAGCTACCAGGCAGGAGACAAAGAGGAGATTCATGCATGCTGTGAGGGAGGACATGCAGATAGAAGATGCAGAGGACAGGGAGAGATGGAGGAGGATGATTCGCTGTGGTCACTCCTAGAAAAAGCTAAATTAAGATGAAAGAGGAAGATGTTCATCTCAAAAAATTTGAATATCTGGATTTCGTTTCATGAGTCGTGAACATCTAAAACAATTCCAGACCAACGCACTTACACTGAAATGTTTTGAATGTTTTACTATTTTAATTTTGACAATTATGGCCAACAGCTTAAACAAATCTAAGAACACATGCCAAAATATTAGTATACTTCACTATGGGCAATAATTATCAAAATGAAAACAAAAACGGCATAAAATATTTCACGTTACAAGTATGTATATGTATAGCATACAGCTTGATTCCATCCATTTAGAGGAGGTGACTCATGGCTGTTTCATTTCAGAAATGGTATCTGAAACCAGTCTTTACAATGATCTGGCTGAGAGGGTTCAGTCCAATGCAGAACAGCAGGGGGGATAGGGCAACCTTGGTATAAGCCGCACTTGATGCCAACTTGAATTGGCTTCTACAGTTGTTTTCTAACAATACAGAATTTTCTTAAGTAATATAGAATACATGATTGTATATAGGACAATAAAGGATATGAATACTTCTTACACTGTTAACTTCCAGTGCAAATAACACAACTTTCGCAGATAATTTACATTTAATGTTTTAGATGACATCATTACTGGTGATGTGCATTTAAAAGTACAGAATAGCACAGCTATGTGGTTTCAAGCTCATATGCAGATTTACCTGAAACTGAGGGCAACTAGATGGTTTTTGAATACAGTCAAGTTTGTGAATGTCCTTACTGTTAATTAACAGCAATGAAACAGAAACACACAAGAAAAATGCAGATTGTATGTCCACAACATCAAACTTTATTTGATAAGGAAACAATAAAAAAGAATGTGGTTAAAGACGTCCAAGCACACTTGGTCAAACTGTTTGAACGATACCAATGGTGAGCCTTAGGTTTTTGCATGTGAATTCAGCAGGCTTAAGGTGGCGTTTTAATTTGTGGAAAGGTCTGAAGAAAATGATTGAAACCATTACATCTAATCGTTAATTGTTGAAAGTGCTCTTTTTGAGAGTGATTTATGCAAATAAAGGATAGGTTCACATGTTCAACAGTTCACCGGCCCATTTGTACACTGAAGCAGTTTTGATATCTGTAATCATTTCTCCTGCTATTGTCATTTACAAGATCCTTTACCAATGCTCTTCCAAAGCAGGTAAATTAACATTGTTTCAATTTATGTGTAGACTTATGAACCTGTATTCTTTAAGATGTAACGATGTAGAATAACTTCCATCACTCACCTGGCTACATTTAACCATGCAAGGTCCACTTAATCTCAGGACCAAAATGGATAAACAGATTTTTATTGTGTCGGTTAATAGCAGTCGGCATCAGATGTCCTTACCTCTTGTGTTTCGCAATAATATTGCATTCATAAGGAATTCTCTCACAGTAAAACACGTGTCGTTTTTTTAGAATACAAATTTTGTGATGAATTACGGCACGATATGAAAGCCATCCGGGCATTATGGGAGAATGAGGAGAGTGAAGAACAGGGAAATAAAGCTATGGAGCAAAAAGTTTTCGAAGTAAGCTCAACTTTGGCCAAAGAGACAGTAGTCATGAAGTTCATATTATAGATGTGTGTGCACCAGTACAAGTCATCATATATTATCATATAAAGTTTTGAAAGAAAAATGATACTTCAATTAAAATGCATTCAGAAATGGAATTTAATTGGCATGGTATATCCTTAACAGGTAATCTGTATTTAAAAAAAAACAAACAAAAAAAAAAAAACCCAAAACAGAAGGACCACCTTCAAATTTGTACATGTAAAAGGACACAGATTATTGCTGAATTCATGTTCATTGATTTCCAGCAAAATAAAAAAACCTCATGATCAGCCCAGTGGCTCAGTTTTGTTTCGGTTTTGTTTTTCTTTGGAGTTGAAATGAGAACCGGAGCATATTTGTATTAACTAAATCCTATTAATGCTCCATCTTATTGAAGCTATGAAAAAAATAAAAAAATAAGATGCTGGAATCATACAGAAGTTGGTTTTAAAACAAAAGTGCCCCATGTTTTAAATACTTTAATATTTGATGACCCAGTGAAATTCTGATTAAAAAAAAAAAAAAAATGACCTGCATAATACCTCTGAAGAGATGCTGCTCCCAACAAATCCCTATTATTTCACATAAAAATCATAAAGTACAGAACAATTTTTCAATGTTCTCGGTTCCCATTGGTAATTGGAACATCTCTCACCACTGATTTGCAGACAGATGTACTCATTTAGACCTCCTTTTCTTTATCTGACAAGAATTTCATATTGCAATTTTAAAAGCAATACAGTAAAAAGTAATTTAAAAAATTCTGTGTACATAAAACTTATGAGAATTGGAATACTGCTGTCGGATCAGAAAACAAAATCACTAAAATGAAAACAAAATAGTCACAGACCAGATATCCAACAATATTTTACACACTTGAACCCTGACCTTGAACAGTGACCACTGTAAAGCCAAAAATCTCAACAGTGCAAACTAATTTAAGCCACAAAAAACATCTGTACAACTCAGTGAATTCACTAAAATTTGTTCTCATGTTTCACAACTGAGAATGCATCATCATGTTTTAAAAGCAAATGTTGTCTAAATAGGTTGCAAGTTGTGTTTTGGTGGCCCCGTGACACAAAAAAAATGCAGAATAAAATCCTCCTTAATAAAGCCATCCTATAGTAGAGTATAAAAGAAAAACCCTGAAGTCAGGCGTAGTGTATAAGCTCAGTAAAAAAAAAAAAATAAATAAATAAAATGCTTGGGAGTACACCTGCACCTTAGCCGTATCCCTACAACGACAGATATTGCTTGGTCTAAAGCTTATACGTATAAAATAAAGTGTGTTATACATTTCATAACATGAGTTATGATCATTAAACACACTGCTGCCAAAACACAGGTCAGAGAAAATGACACGAGCCTGCTCAAAAACTGGAACCAGAAAATATCTGCCAGTTGCAATTTTTACATGAAATTTATAAGATTTTGACATGAATGAAACTTCTTTATATGTTACTTTTCTTCTTCAGTATAAACACAATGTACAAGTGGACAGAGCGTAGGCATTTGCCTGAGCTCTCAAATTCACAGTTAGCAATTAGATGTCAACATTGTCAGTACAGGGAGAATTACACAAATGAAGAAGTCAAGTCTGCACAGTAATGACACAGAGGGGCCTCTAGAAGGTGCTATAGCATAGGAAAAGCAGAAGGAAAAACTATTGCACATGATTCTGATGTTGGACCCCTCCTTCCCTGCCCTCCTCCTCTCCTCTGTGTCTTGGCAGGTTCCAAAGAACCAGCAGGCAGGGTTAAGATGGATCTCCTGCTGATGTACTGAACGGAACAGTTGGAACAGTCGACCCTGTATCTATCTTTGCACAGAGCTTTCCATACATGCTAGTGGAGTCCAGACTGACGGTATTATAACCAAAAGGGATGAGACGAGTCCACTGGTGCTAATGATGTATTAAGGTGCAGCTGGCGTCAGTCAGATGTCAAAAGTGTCAAAC
>KV751351.1:3461560-3479609 GCA_001698575.1 Mola mola
CGCTGTCCAATCGCTGCATCAATGAAGCGCCTGCCTAAGAGCCCAGCAGAGGTTTAAACTGAGCTAAATCCAGGGAGGGATGATGTGAATCAACTGGAGTCTTTCTGTGCTACTACAGTAGATGGAGTGGTAGGTGTCTGTATCTCGGCCTGTAGTACCAACTCAGTTGTGTGGGTCTTGAAAAGGCATTTCAGAAGACATGGCCTTATTGTAGAAACGGGCACCATTTTTACTGTCCAGCACTTAAGATTCTCAGGGGAGGAGAGTGCCAGTCCGGCACTCCTCGAGACAGTGAGTGGTGGTCTACTACGGTCTGTGAAACCTGAGAGAAGAACATAAAGCCTATTGTTTCAAACAATACATTACATTTCATCACCTCAGCCTGAGCTCACTGAGCTGTGCACTCAGTGCCTCTAGCATGTAAGCAATGCCAGCTGTGCATGAACTGATACTAAAGGCATGCACAATCTCACTCTTCCATCATCCTCATCATCATCATCATCATCATCACACTACCTGGTACATTGGCGACTCGACTCGTGCACTTCCATCTCGTTGCTCTTGAAATCGTTGAGTTCCTTCCGTATAGCTGCCTGCAGAGGACGAGCAAGGAGGAAATTTGAGAGAAGCCACAGAGGCTTAGTACACAAACAGCAGGCTCTGAGCCCTCTAACTCCTTTTAGCACGCTGTATGCATCATCCAGGCTCATCTTAAGGCCACGAATGATTATGCTGAATTGTCTTCTCACATCACGAGAGGCCTCAACTTCCTCCTCTTGAGACATCTAAGAGCCTGAACAATAATATGCAATCTGTTGCTGCTCTACTTAGATAAGTCAGCTTGTGTTTCTAAAAATAACCAGCAGGTGATACACATTTACACACAGATTAAAAATCTCCTGTATAAAAGATATTCGTTTTTGTTTATTTGGGGTTCCGACAAGTAAAGGTTTATTTTTAAAACACAAAAGCTGATGTGTGGATTTAGGCGTTACAAGCTGTCAGTCTCTCAATCAAAAGCTCACGATAATCCACTTTTGAGTTTGGAACAACCTAAGAAACACTAGAAATAATGGATGCAGTGCTTCAATAAGGGACACTGTGATGCGATTTCTTCTTTCCCCACACATTGCTAACGTTCCAGCATACTGTACCATGAATGTTCAGTGCCCCAGCACTTCTAGAACAGACTAGGTCCTTTTTAAAAAAAATAAATAAATCACATTACTCAGAAATATTAAACCGTACAATAAAGGTGTCAAGAGTTTTGTTTTACTGAATATATTTAAATTCTTACATTTCATGTTTGACTGTACTGTAAAAAACCCTTCTGTAAATGATCAGATTGACACCTTTCAAACTCAAACTAATAAACAATAATCACTGCTCCAGTGTTTTGCTATGGAGCGCGGATGGACAGAGTTCTAAAATTTCCTAAAGAGATTTTTCCCTGGAAAGAAAAAAATAAATAAATAAAAGGCGCTTTTTCCAGCAAAGGCCACAACAGCAGGTTGTGCAAAAACCTCTGGCTTAGCAAGTTTGAAATTTAGTCAGGACAATAACTTGCGCATTCTTTTTGAAACAAGGTTGAGGATGTTAATTTAACTACCCAAGTTTTAACCTGCAGCCTCATCTTATTTTACCCAAGTTCTCCAACCCTATACCCGCTATTAAGGCCTAAAATAGCACAAAAACTCACTCTTCGACTGTGGCCACATGAACAGCTTCCTTTCCAGAGCTATTGTCGCTAATATCAAAAAAAAAATATCGACTAAGTAATATCAACCGTCTCTTCCCTGTGCCTGAATTTATTCATAGCAACAGTGAGACAACAGCGTCATTGTGAGGCCAAACGGGAAAAAAACAAAAACAACAAAACCACGCAACCACTTGCATTCATCACAAGGTGGATTCATAAAATGTGGAATATTCAACAAACTGACAAACTTTGATTTCTGGAAAACACATGTATGCATTTAGGGGTGGACAACATTATTGCTCATGTAGTTACATATACATTTGAAACTCTTAAGTATTACCAGTGGCACAACGGAGGTCTTGCAAACCCTGCAAAACATTCTGGGCTGTGTTTTTTTTTTTTACATTTTTTTCATAATATATCCCCTCTATTATGTAGCGTGACGGAACTCGAACCATCACTGCTTTCACTCCTCAGCGTGACTAAGGAGGGCGTCTTCAGCCCTGGGGACTGTGCTTCTATGACAGGAGTGGAAACAATGTTTAAAATCTGCGCTAAACTGGTAGATACAGGAGCAAAAAAGCAACAAAAAAAAGTGAGTTGAGCAGCTGTGGTCGAGGGGTCCTGAGGCTCTGCTCGTCTGATTACTGTCTTATGTAAGGGGAGCCGTTACGTAAACAAATAGTGGCTGAATCCCCATAAATTCCTCACTAGAGGTCCTCGGGTGAGACCTGGCATGCGCAGAGCAAGAAATGCTGCTCTGACTAAGACAAAAAGAACTCATTAAAAGACAGAAGTGTGGACCGCCGAGCAGTGAGCAGCAGGACTGCTCCAGGATGTTAACTCACAAAGGGGAACCAAACAGTTGCGGTTCAATTTACCGTAACAAGAGAGGAGGAAGAGGTCGAGCAGCCATGACTCTCCTCATTATGGGGTGAATCATAAGAGGCTCAGACGGGAGAAAAGAGGCGTATGACGGTTTTTTGACGAAGTATGAAAGCAGGCAGTGAAGGGATGCGGAGAATATTAAATCTCACAATTAAATAGAGACACTTTTTAAAGTGATACTGGCCTTGTCAGCTGCTGTGAGTCTGGTCCAGGGCTTATCTGCCCGCCTGTCGTAGTCCTGGGCATCTGACACCTCCACATAGTCACTGAATCGGATGAGAATTTTAGCCTGTCTCAGCTCCTCTACTGTAGGCCTCTGGCTCAGCTGAAACAAGAGCGGAAACAAGAGCAGAGAACTAAATAAAGCAGCCTTTCGGAATTAGCATTTTTTCCAATTCCTTGTCAAGAGATTAGAATGCACTGGCATTTAGGAGATTTATTGAGTCAGAGTATCAAATTAACATTTCCATTCCTGCACACCATCTTTAGAGTAGGAGTTCTTTATTAAAATTACAAGGGGCGGACCAGTCTTATCACTTAAGCACTGCTGATTCACTGATAAGTGTCACCGTGTGCAGCTGACAGCACAAATTCATCCTCAGATACCGCTCATGATCAGAATTCGAACAAAGTACTTGGTAAAAATCCATTTACCGAGAAACAACAGTCACACACACACAATAAAAATGGACGTATAAATGCAGCCACAAAGAACCTCTGTCAGTAGCAAATCATTTAAGCACATCACACTGTAATTAATTACTAAGAATACTACATCGACTCATATTAGTTTATCACTGTACACAACATCTAATCATCTAAAATGGTCAATAAATAACAAGTGCAATACATTAACACCGGAGAAAATATTAATGCCATTATTCATTCATCAGAGAATAAACGGACAGATGTGTTTTTCCAAAAAAATGTTACATTCTGTAGATATTTATAAAAAAATATTTACATTTTTTTAATGTTACATAGTTTTGTACACTAAAGAGTATCAATCGATATCTTATCAGATATATTTTAACTCATTAATATGTGTATGTGCCTCGTTTTTTTTTTCCTATTTAAGGCCATAATTATCACAATGGTAAATTCTTGAAATAATTTGTTTATGTGTAATGAGTCTAGAACATATGAAATGTTCACTTTCTTAAATAACTGATGAAAACTGTGATATTCTAATATTTTGAGATGCGCCACTGGAGGGGTCATAAAGTCAATCACAGACGGGGCCAAATGGGGTCAACGTGTTTGAACCTAAGAGTTAAACTGACCATACTCTGAGTTATTATGAAAAAGTATTCATACAGAAATATGAACTTGCTGCTCCCAGGACGTCTTCTAGAATTCGGAACAAACCAAGCACTTTTTCACTGAGTCATTCCAATTACAAAGCTTAATCACAGGCAATCAAATTCAATTCATAAAACTATATCTTACTTCAAGATATCTAAAATAATGCTGTTTGCCATAAAACAACGGCATCAAGCAAAATGACAACATTTTAAATCTGTTGTAAATATGCTAATATTTCAACAATGAATATTATTAAATAATCCAGTTATGATAGAAATATATTGTATCATGGGCTGGATATGGCCCATGGGCCTTGAGTGGAAGATTTATGCACTCGTTCATTCAATGTTCTATGACTTTGATAAACAGAAGATGAGCATTTTACAGTAGAGGACGAGTGACTGAAAGGCAGTCAAGGCTCCATACTTTATACAGCAGGACGTGATGACGCTGTGGAATTTAGGTTTAAAGCAGCATGTCTGCAGGAGAGCAGGAAGTGCAACACTGTAACTGAAAGCGATGGGAGACGCGCTTGACACCTCCCTGTGGTGTTGGAGGATTTGGCAGCAACATGCTGAAGGATAGCAAGGACATGGGCGTCTCCTGGGGAGCTGCATGCTACAAGAACAAGCCTGCAATGCACTCTGACTTCCCACTACAGATGAGTCACCGTTCATGTTTGTTTATCCCGTCCAATTGCTGACCCCCTTCGACATCCCAGAGTGTCTTTGCACCTTTGGAGCTATTTTGGACTCACCTTTCGCGTTAGCCTTCGCTTGATTTCCCTCTTCTCTTCCATCTCCTCCTGCTCATTGCGAGCTGCAGAGAACGACAGGGTGAGCACACACATGCAAATAGCGTATACAAAATGTTGGGAGGACAAAAAGAAAAAGAGGGACAAACACACAATTTGCATAATGTGGTTCATTAGATTCACACTAAACTGGATAAGTTTCCTAACGCCTAAAATAGCTTTCATCATTTGCTGTTTAACACTATTAGGGATGGGTATCAGGGGAGAATGATAGCTTTGTTCCTTTCGAGCCGTCCCAAGGCTTTTCAGTCCTTGACTGTGATCAACTGATTGACCTATTTAAGAATTTTAGGAAAAAGGAAAAGCTTCCATAAAAACGCATCCATGTGTTGTACTTCAATTTCAAAGTCAATTACACAGGGATGGAAGTTTAAAGGAGATGAAAGTAAACAAAAAACAAAAAACTGGACCACGCTTTATGCACACATTGCTGCAGCAGTCAACCAGTATTTGTACACCGATTGCACCTATAGTATTACTCGGTTTTGGATTCGAAGCCCTGTTTGCTTAATCTTGCTACTGTATTTGCAAGAGGTACGGGGAGGACACGACTTATCACCGAATGAATTCTTCAACTTTGTGTTGCGCTCAGCCAATCGTGCAGGAGCGTCTCGGAGAGCAGGAACTGCTGGTAAATCAGTCTTTGATGTGAGAGCCACAGAGACCCAGGCTACAGAACTGCTTCTCTCTGATACTGCATGTGTTTGAGCTGAGAAGCCGCTCTCCCTGGACGTGACTCCTCAGGGAGCCCCGCTGAACTGCCTCAGAAGAAAAGGCAGAATACGGAGGTATTAAAAGGGAGAGATGGATGCCACTTGCTTTCCTGTATCTGGGCCTCTGAAATCACCAGGCTGCACCATGCATGCACAATAGGCTGCTGCAAATATGGAGTCAGGGTTCCCCTGCAGTGGGTTTATTTTATAGTCCAAGATATTATATTTAGCATTTTGTCAATATCTGACAATATTTTGTCAGATATTTGTTAAGCAAAAATTATGTTAAAGGTTTCCTGTGTCGGATTTAATAGTGTCTAGCATTAACGTGGAGCAATGAAACCACCTAAATGCACCTCATCTCCTCCTCCCCTAAATACCGTAGAAACATAGCCATGCAAAATTTCACTCTGTGGGTACAAAAGGCTCGCTCCAAAGTAAGGATTCAGGTTATTATACACTAATGAAAACAGAACCATTAAGAACATTTTAAAGCACTTAGCCCTCTGAATCCCACACACAGAACTTGTAAATGTAAGTTTGAGTCGCTCACGTTTGAGGATGTTTCTCTGTTCCAGCTCCTCCGCTGTGGGTCTCTGACTCAAGCGCCTGGATAGAAACATGCAGTCATGGTCAGCACAGTCACAGGCACTAGGTCAGCAAGGCAATAATGAATCAATAAGGGTTAGTTCCTAAATAACTCAACTTTTTTTACATGTAATCAATCAGATCTTTGCAAACATTTCACAGGTTCTTCTGTTGTGATCGAGGAAGCTGTTTGGTTCAGATTTTTTGGACAATATGATTCATAGCATTAACACTTTTAAAAATGACAACCCCTCAGCCTTTAGGATAAACGGCAATATGTTACTCCCAATCTAAATTAAATATGCATTAATTGTTTTAACTTGCTTTGTAAGTCATAAATAAGTTCAATATTGTAAAGTTGAAAGATTTGTATCATATTTCAATTAATGCACACTTATCAAACGTTCTATCAGTCATGGCTGCCTGTCCGTCTTGGCAGGTCAGTAATATACACATATTTCTGAAGACTTGACTCCAAGCTGAAAACATAGAACAGCTAAAATGATCCACATCACAGTTCTTCTTTTAAGAGTTGCACTGATCATCCTCATATTCCTCCATTTCTAAGTGACCTAAATGACCCGATAATCTCTGAAAGGTCACTGCAAGTGCTTTCCACTTGGCACTCTTACTGTGGCACAGTGTCAGGACGATGCAGCAGCAGAGCTGACTGGAGGGACAGGATCAATGGTTGCCCCCACCTTGTTAGATCTGAAAGCCATCTGGAGCTCCTCAACATTGCGAGTTACTCTACGCAGGGTTAGTTCCTCTCCTCAACTCTCATCCCATCTCATTTCTTGACCTTTCCTCTAGAGTGAAAGGTAGAGACATTGAATCTCATGAAGAGATTTAGTTTTTACTCATGCTGGCCCGTGAAGTGGCCATCAGATGTGTATTTTCTAATGTGAAAGTTGTGTCCCTCACAATGACGAGCAAGACATTATCACCCAAGTCCCCCACAGCTCTATGTAGAACTTTAAGCTCAGTGTTTTGGTTTTATGACCACAACTCACGACACTCTACCTCAAGCAGCTGCTGTCTGAGGGAAAAACCTCCGATAAACATGTCCAGCACCGAGCGACTCACAGACAAGACAAAGCTATCTACAGAACAAATAAAGCACATTTTACAGCCAAGACGTTTTTCCTCTGTTATTAAGACAAATAGCCTAGAGGATACAGAATACTGGTGTTACAGCCAGTAGGTGAACAGCAAGACTCCTCTAAGTTAATGCAAATGTATATGCTGGAAATGGTTCAAATAGCCATCTCTTTACCAAGAGTCGCCACAATAACTAAAATGTGATATGTCAGTGTTGTGAGGCTCTAGCTGCGTTATCATAAACATTAAACATTTCAGATGGAATTTACTACGGTCGATCGACTTGTTTCCCCAGTAGAAATAAATAAATTAGAGGAATCACTAAACAGGGACAAACAGGATGTGTTTTTCTTCATCCAGCATTTATGCAAAGCAAAGTTGAAACTCTCCTGGCTGAATACCGACAGATGTGAGAGTGGCATTTTCTCATCTAACTCCCATAAAACACACATTAAAGCAAGCAAAGCACAGCAGTGTTCATGAACCCTCCCTTTAGCGTGAAAGCTCCTCCATTCATTTTTCACTCAGGATGAAGGCTCCCCAGGGATCTTCCAGACAGATCAACTAAAACAAGCTGAGGTCAGCCTGTCCTCATATAGCATTATCGCAATCAGATGTGATCAGCCTGGCATCAGCGACAAAAATTACAGGACACAACTCTGGTAGCCGAAAGCATGAAAGTAGGAGCAGCGCAAAGGACAAAGTGACAGAGCTTTTTGGGAACATGTCAACAAAGCAGGCCGTCCTTCTGGGAACATGCACCGTGTTCCAAACACAGCAGGCTGGGGAATAGTGATTGTGCGAGCCAAAGTCTCTGGATAATATCACATCTCTTGCTTGGAACCATATTTTCCTCATCTCAAATCTTTATTAAACTATCTGGGCTTTCATTTTTTTTTTTTTTACACATCCCCTTTATTTAGACAAGCAACTGATATTCTAAGAGATGAGCAACAGCAAATGAGGCCTGTGGTCCACTGGGGAAAAACATGTTGTTTGATCTGTTCAATTACTAGAACTCACATTTATGATCCTGACATATGTATACAAATTCCTGCGATACGTACGCACTGCACAAGAATGTGTGTGTGTGTGCAAACTGCTGTTATAAAGTGGCATGTGTGGTGCTGCTGTGTGGAGGAGTCGGTGGAGATGGTTTGGCACATGCATTACTGTGGTGATTCAGTCAGCGAGGGAGGAAGTCAAGCAGGAGGAAGAAAAAGGAGAGAGAGATAGAGCTAGAGAGAAGACAAGTGAAGAAATGAAGAGCGAGGGAGGGAGTGATGCATTGCTGAAATTAGGTCAGTTCCATTTTCAGAGCCTCATTTTAACTTGATACAGTGTTTATCCTTATCGGACGTTGAGAACGGGGGGAAAAAAAAAAAGAATGATTATAAAAGAGGAGCAGTTCAGGCATCCCCAGCCCCAAAGTAAGAAAAAAATGCTTGGTTTGACCTGAAAGAGTCAGCAGCTCATACCAGCAGCTCCTGCTAGATTGTCTGCAGCGACATCAACCAGCTTCACTGAAAATACCTGGTCCACAAATCGCGCATTTTGTACTCGGGTTAAAAGAAATGCACGTGGGCATCATGGCTCACCTTGTGAGTTTGGTGCCAATCTGCTGCCTAGACTCCAGTCTCTCCTCATCCGTCTGCATGGGCAGGATGTTTTTCTCCTCCAGCTCCCTTTTGGAAGGACGGTTACTCAGCTTGATGGCCAGAGAGTCTTTCCTCAGCACCTTCTGAGCCAGGGTGCCTAAACCCAGACACCATGGTCAGCAGATAAGGAGCCAAGCATTTTTACAAATGCTTCTTTCTCTGCGATCTATCATGTCTCAATTCAAACAGATTCTACCTTAAACACATAGCTGCAGTTAAAAATAAAGAGGTGCTATTTTTAGTCGTCTTCATAGTTTTATACTGAGAATACAAGATTCTAAATCATTGCCCCATTTTGCCTTAAAGCCGTGATGTGGATAATTAAAGGATTCCACTGTGCATGATCAATCGCAGCCTTTAAATTCTCCCAACATGCTCCCCTGTGCCAACAAGGACACAGTGTTAGAGGCACGGGTAGCTTTGCACAGTTCAGCAGTTCTGACAGGAGGTTACCGAGTGAAGTGTTTCCATGGGTGACAGCGTGGTGCCCGGCACACTTCTTTGAACCTAATTTTGGCTCTGCTCTGATGGTCCAACCTACGTCTGAGCTCGTGGAGCTTTCAGGTGAAGCTCGCGGTGCTGTCGATTAGGATTAGTCAAGCATTTGTCATTGTGTCTGTAAACATGAGCTATGCTAGACTACTGGTCTCAGTTGATGAGGAAATATAAGAAGCTGGAGCGTCTCACTTGTGAATATCGAGTCATCGTCTTCGTCATCCTCGTCATCATCCAGGTCGTCATCGTCGTCGTCCTTGTACATGCTGGGTAGATCTTCATAGTCGGACTCGTTGGGCATGTTCTCCTTGTCGTCCTCGTAGTCGATGATCACACATGGCACTTCTCGTCTGTCCAGGGGAACGCACTGACCGATGCTGTGCAGTGCTGAGCTGGTGGAGGGGAAGGAGCCAAATACGTGAATTATTGTAATGGGTCAATTCTTACGCTCACGCCATTTGGCATTTCAAAGAGGATGAGCCTCTGCCTCATACATAGCTAAACTCTAAACTCTACAGTTAGGTCCAGAAGTATTTGGTCAATGACCTTCTTTTCCCCATTTTGTCTCTATACACTACAATGGATTTGAAGTAAAACAATCAAGATGTGATTGGAGTGCAGACTTCTGGACATAACTGTATATCACCATACTAGCACTGAAACAATGACCCTCATGAAAGAAGGGATTTTATAAAAAAAAAAAATAAGAGGTAGCCTATTGACAGATTAGTTGGATGCATCCATAGAGCAATAGGCAATGTATAACTTCAGTTACATGAAACTGGAGTATAAAGGAGAGTATACGAGTACAGCTCTGTGGTCCTACGCATTGTTCTGCAATCCTCTGAATTACGCAGAGAACGAGAGTAGCTGATTATACAGCTTGTATAATTCAAAGCAAGATGACAGAAATAAACCTTACTTTCAAGAGCACATCATTTACGTGAAAGCGCTCAGTGTTGACATATTTGACAGTCACAGTCTTGCCAGAGCTTCTCATGAATCACTACGTAACCATTTTTTCAAGCCTTCAACGGCAGGACCGTTCCTTGCTCATCCCTACCCGAATGGCTTTAGCGAAAGAGAGATCCTAATGTAAGAGTTACATAATGTCCGATCCCCTATCCTGTCCTTTTACTCCAAAACATGAAGAAACGCAGCTCTCGTAGAGAGCAGCTGGTCATGTTATGTCAAGCTAACTGCTGGAGGGACGCCTACGCCATGCGCCTGTGCCCACACATACACATATTCACTTCAAAATTAGGCCATGCTGCCCTGTGAGGCGGTGTGCCGATTTAGACTGGTGCACATGCTCTACATGACAGGACGCGACCTCAATAACACCAGGACGTGTTTTAGAGAGTCAGACCAAAATAATAACACCTACCAAAGAGGGCACTTTAGTCTAAACTAGTAATAGTTATTTTCTTACATCAATTTCTCTAGTGAGCACTGTTTTAGTGACAGATTGAACTGGAGATGTCGGAGGCCCATCAAATGAAGTCATTCTTTATAAATGGACAGATAACATCAGCGGAAAGCCCCTTTGGGCCAATCAATATAAAGCTATTAATTCCATCAGGGAAGTTCTGCACATGCCAATGTGAAATATTGACACACTTCAATCCCTAGTCCAACAAAGATATGAAGTATAAAGTCCAGACAGAGAGACGTATTAGAACCGATTCACAATCACTCCCCAGCACAATCGGACCGAATGACTTGAGCAACGGCGGCCACCAACCTTTCAAACCTCTGCATGGACAGCGCCAGGGTTTTATTGAGCTCCTCGATGATGCGACTGGGCGCGTGCAAGCTGCCGTACTGAAGCTGCAGCGGGTGACCGTGGCTCTGGTGAACACTGGACAGACCAGCGAGCTGCGAGGGCAGCAGGGTGCCATGGTGGAGGGACATGACCTGGGGTGGGGCGCACTTCTGGGAGAGGGTGCTGAGGGGATTCGGGGATGGCGAAGTGGACATTGAGTCGTGGCCCCCCGGAGGCACACAAATCATCACTTTCTTAGGAGGCAGGGGTGGCGAGTGTTTCCCCCCAGGCATACAGGGCAACTTCAATGGCTGGCAAGAATCTGGAGAGAAAAGAGAAAGTTTAATGGGGCCATTTCTACTATGAACTTACATCCACTCCACTCTGCTGGTGCAGACAGTTAAAACAGAGCTCATGGACGATCAGGCAGGGCTCAGTGCAGAGGACTGGGAATTAAGCCAGAGTAATGCCACTTCCCCCTGACTGACAGATTGACAATGACACACAGAACCCTGCTGACCTCACCAACAGGAAATTTAATGAGACTAATATAATCCAGCGCACATGTGGGGAAACACGGGTAAAGTTTAAACAGAAGCATGGCCTGTTTATCAAAACAAGTACTGGCTATTTAATACAGCTGCAGATTTTTCTGACACATTTTGTGATTTTGATATGATTAGTGGAAATTATCATTTTTTGCATCACAAATTTTACTTTCATTAAAAAAAAAAAAATAAGAACAACAGGTACTTGGGTCTGGAAAAGAAGCTTAAACACTGACCTGTGCTATGGTTTGGGATCCTAGAGAAAGGCTTTGGAGGGAGAGCAGGAGGCTGTTTGTGGTACAACGGTGGCTTGGCGGGGGTACCCTGAAGGTCACCTGGGTAGGTGACAGACTTCTTCGTGGACAGGCTCAAAGACGACTTCATAGAGAGCTCCTGAGAACAGACCCCACTGTCCATCGAAGATCGGAACTCAACAGTCGCTGAATACACACACACACACACACACACACACACACACACACACACAAAAAGTTACCTATCAAAAATGTGTTTGCCTGAAGACTGTTCAAAACTTTAATCTGAGGGTGATGCTAGGCAGTGGGGAGGTGGGGATTCAGAAGGCTAACACTATTTAACCACCCAGGACCCTTTTATCAGCACAGAGCAGACCAAGCAACAGTGTCAGTCGAGCGGTCCGACAGAACTTTTTGCTCTTTAATGCTTTTTACAGTGCTGGACTGTTTAATGGTTTTTATGTGACCACATTTTAAAGCTGACAGTGCAATTCACAACGCTACTCACATATTGCAAAAAACAGTGCATTCATATTGGGAGTTCTCCCCCCCTGCGTCCAAATTAAATGAATTAATTAATAATAATAAAAAAAAAAAAACCCAAAACATTAAGTTATTAAAGTCAAGTCATTATCATAACCCAATTTCATAAAGATAAACTTCCAAAATCTCATTTTGAAGCATGTAGCATAGAGATGGTGATTAACAAGACTGGGCTTAAGGTTTGGCTCGTGCCACATTACATCTGCTGTCAGATGAAGACGGCCAAACTACAATTTAACTTCCAATTTTTGTCCATATGGATAAGTTGTAAGGATAGCATAGAGAAAGGAATTTTTTTTTTACATATCAGATGGTTGTCGGCGCTGTTAAAAATAATCCGGCACTCATGGATATAGTACATGTAAAAATAACCACTGCTGATCTATCACGCTGTGCACACAAGTACTTTTGATTGGGGAAACTAGGTTGTCACTAGGCAGGAGAAGCACATGTGGCCTCATTAATATACATTCAAATGCACAGTTATTGTGCAGAAATAGGGGAGGGAGCTGTTCAATTCATCAGTTTTGACTGTAAACCGCCGAGATGCGGCTTTTGGTCAGTTCCAACTCATTTCTTTTAAGCTCTGGCATCAGAGACTATCCTTTTGTCTGTACGCTGTCCAAAAAAAATGCAATTTGTAACACAATAAAATATGAACAAAGGCCATGTTTTTGGTTACTTGCGCGGTTGATATCTTGGCATGAGTCAGTGGATTTTCTTAGCTTAAGAAACTTTAATTTGAATGTTTTGAGGCAGGGAGCACCCTGCTCTCAGACTCAAATATGCTCTCTAGCTGTGGATAAGGGGTGTCTACAGCACATCTAATCAAGATCAAAGACTTTTTAAAACCCTACAAAATTTCTATAATGAAAGATTATATCTCCAGAAGGCCCATGCCAAATCTTGTGTGCACTTCAGAGACTACGAATTAATGAGGAGATGAATTACTGAAGACCTTCCAATTTAGAACGCCACTTATGTCTCCCCTATCTGCTGCACCTAATCAGAATTGCAGCAGTTTCGAGCTGTAACTCGAAACTAGCTCACCTTTTTCAAAGATCTCTTTCAGTACTCCTCTCTTGATCAACTCATCTCTGCTCTGTCGCATGGACATCTTCCTCTCCAAAGCTGTGGGGTTAAAGAATAATGTTAAAATGTGTTTCAAATTAGTCAAACAATTCAATTAAACAGACTGAAATATAACAAAACAGTTGTGTCATGAGTTTCACCAATTATATTAACAATGCTTACAACTAAGCCGGTTTCCAGTGCCACACATTGATTGAAATGTGTTGTTGTCAAATTCAATATACAGAATTTATTCCTCTGGCAAGGCCAGACATCCACTTTTTTACAACATGTATATCTGCAAGTACAAACACAATCACTCACAACCTACTAGGAGCATGTGTAGGCAGAGACCCCGTTTGTGCTTTGTATTATTTTCTATTTGTTATGATTATTTTTGCTGAGTTGTTAGGGAGCATTTTGGGCAGCGTCAACGTTCAAAAAACCTGGGACCTGCTTAAAACAGCAGGAAATTGTAGTTCTTAACAAAAGTAATTCAAATAGAATAAATCAGTGCACACTAGTACTTTAGCACTTTAATAATATATACTTGGCATGTAAGGCAGGAGGACAGTGTATATAGAAGTAGATCATTGGTCTTGCTGTAAATGTAGAATGGCACATCTTATTACATTTGCTTCCTTATCAAAGCAACTTTGGCCAACGGTATTAATGAATGTTCTTATAAAATTTGATTTGTAAAAACTATAATTTCTCTTTTTGATTGACCAGACAAACATATGGACAATGATATCCACCCCTGCATAGAAACCAATTAAGAATATGAAATGAGGATGGGTAACAACACTCGAGTGCAGTTATCCACAGCTCGAGCTTAAGGTGATGATCACAGATCGTGTAATGCTTTCTTTCTGTCCGAGGTCTGTCAGAAGGCTGCGTTTCCAATGCTAATATGCCCTCACTGTGGACTCACCACAGACAGACTGACCTCTCTTTTCCTTTCCCTTAATTACAAGATGGCGGATTTAAAACCAGCTGCTGAGGGTCCAAAGTTAAACACACAAATGAGTGTCACAAACGTCCGAGAGGCAGGGCCTGTAAGGCAGAAATCTGGATACCAGCCCAGCTCACAATCACTGCACTGCATTAGAAAGACAACAGATGTTCAGCATCATTCTGTACTTCAGAAGTTTTTAAGGAGCAGCCTGTTTAAGATCAGCTCCCAGCCAGAAACTGGTTAAGCAACAAAACTTTTTGGGGAGGGAATACATGACCAAAACATCACAAATGTGCCATGTGATTTTATTTCCCCACCGATGCAGCAAATTTAAACATTAGGTCAACCATATTAATGAAATAATAAAAGAGCTGGCCCAGAATCAACACAGAGGATTTTTTTCTAATGAGAGCATATACAACTTGTTCAAAACACCAGAGGCTTCGAATCAGTCAAACATCATTATTTTCAGGACTCTGTGTCTCTCAAAACATCCCAAAAATTTACAAGGTCAGATTGGGGAGAGCTTTATACTAAAGTCTGCCAGCTGAGCAGTTCAGGATAATGAACGCTTGGAGTCGTAGACATCCAAACTACTAATCTTTGCACCTAAGCAGCTATTTTGATAATTCTCCCGCAATCCCCTTTAAGCATGTTTGAGCAGATAATATGTTAGAATACTGTTTGTTTTGGGATTATGATGTAAAAACACATGTTACAACATTTTAAAATTACCGTGTACCTACATTATGATATGTATATCATAATGTTAGGTACACAGTATTTAATCAATTTCATTAATTACAAATAAATTCTAATTTGATTTTGTCATCCTTGTTATAGATTATTAAAAAAAAAAAAAAAAATACAACTGGTGCCTCTGCCAAAAAACAGCCAAGTTGTAGTTTAGATTCATGTCTAATAAAACTCATGTAGTGTGGACTTTAAAGTGTATTGTGTTCATTGTAAGAGTCCAGTGTTTATACCAGTGAGATGTTGTCTTCATTAAGGGACTTCACTCTAAAAGGACTGATAAAAGAGGTTAATTATCATTTCAAGCTGTGTTTTCTTTGTCATGTGACAGTAACTGAACACCCTTTGTTTTTGTTGTTTTTCTTAGCTATTGCTTGGTGTAAAGCAATTTGAATCACTTCAGGCTCTTAAAAAAGGGACAATTATTAAGACAATAAATAGACTAAATGATCAATGTTGAAAATAAATCAGCTTTTTAATTGATCATTTACATCGTCATTAGGTGTAGCTCTAGTTCATGCTGATAATATTATTTTTACTAATACTATTTTTGTACGGTACAGATTATCCTGTGGCGCGAGGTGTGTCAAGATTGATTTTACCCTACCACACATGTTCGTAAGACGATCGAGGTGGTCTTGATTAAACATGTTCAATATTTACGATTAGAAATCCTGTGTGTGAAACACCGAGGACAGGGAGCATGCATGCGGATTGTTGACTGCTATGTGGAACATTAGCCACACAGGAAGCAAGCTAACTGAAGAATGAAGCACAATACATCGTCATTGCAACGGTGAAGCATGAAGTGAGGTGAACCTCAGAAATGGAGGACCATCGTAACATTGGCTTGATGAGTGTTGTGTATGCGTTTTTGTACAAGACAGACATATTGTCTGATGTATCATGGTGAATAATATATGACACTATGTTTGTTTTAAAGTTGCGTTTGACCATGTGAGAGTTCGAGTTTAGAGAGTAAAGGCTCTGGTGACCGGTGTTTTGTGAGGTCACAATAGCCTCAACCTTTGACAGTCAAAATCTTAGGAGTTCCTTATTGAGTCCAAATGGATGTTTGAGGCCAAGTTTAAGGAATTTCTCACAGTGGTTTCCAGAGAATAGGACTGACAGCAAGACGCTCGCCACAAGCCATTCCTCTTTTGCGCCTCCGGTCATGGCCGTCACCACCACTTAGACATAAACAGAATTGTTTTTCAGCCTATTGCTTGACAGAAACATTACTCATCAAGATGAGGACTCTTTAAAAGCAGGAGAGACAGCCAGAGAGGGAAAACCCATGGCTAAAGGTTGACACTAGACTGGCAGCGCTGTAGCATGTTCAGGGATTATACCGCTGTTTCATCCAAAATGAAAAGTAATTACTCAAAGCTTTATGACATAACTGCTGTGCCATGGAATGTGCACGGTTATGTAATGCCATTAACTAACTCAAAAGGGCTCGTGAAGACATTTCTTCAGATTTGACAGATGCTGCATGCTCATGAAACAAAAGCAGGAGGAATAGTTGGGAGTGAGGTGAGCTGTTGCCGCACTAAATAAGCAAAGTCAGAAGTTATAAACACAGGCTCATCCTGGGAGGAATATTATTAATATTTATTTAATGATTGTATTTATAGTGTGCAAGAAATTCACTTTCATATTCATTGCATAAGAAAGATTCCGATGAGGGCCACAACAAAAATATTTAACCCCAAACTTTGATCCAAAGTGTCAAACTGTTGGTATGTACTGTATATACACAGTATGCAGCTGAGGTACACTACTTGAAAAACATTGAACTCCTATGAATACCAACTAACACAACGCAATCTCTCCTAGGAATGTATGAAAAGCAGAAAACTGTCTTCTAAATCACCTTGAATATCAACCAAGTTCTATTTTGGGGAATCCAAAGCGGACCAAGTGGTGTCCAACACTCCAGACGCTTAGTCTGCGCCGAGACTAGAAGATTACACGCTCAATGGGGATATTTGGCTGAGAGCATATTAAATGAAACTGGAATATTTGACTCTAGCCTATATTGATCGAACACTATGATGAGTTTTGAAAGAAAGAGAGGGAATATATTCCACTGCAAAGGGACCCAGATAGTCCGAATGCATCCTATCACCCGAAGCTCAGTAGTTTAAAGTGGAGGCTTCTACTGAGACGATTCTCTCGGCTTGAGCCTCACAAAAACTCTATTAAAACTCTCATGGTGCCTTTTATCAATAGTAAATTCATGTCTTATGGTTTATACATCAGAAGCTTGGATTTGGCTAAACAAGTCCTTGACGGATACCGTAACAGCAGGTTTGGGATCGGACATTTGTTTTTGTTCCTCCTCTCTTCACACATTAAATAATCAATGGGCAGTGGTTTTCTATTGAAAACCTGATCCAACCATTGATTAACACATGTTTGAACCAGACACGGATTCCCAGGAAGAAGAGGAAGAGTCATTTGTACAGGCTCGCTCACAGGCTGACGCATAAAAATGTCAAGTTTCATTTCTACAACGTTAAGACGATCCCCAAAAATCATCCGGATTAGGATTTTAGGAGACCTGAGACCTGCGATGTCGGATTTTTTTTTTTTTTTTTTTTTTTGGGCGACTGTCACTGGTGGGTTGCAGAACAAAAGCAGAAATCCTCAGCCATGACATGTTGTGTATCATTGTACATAAATGAATGACAAGCTGAGAGGTAAAAAGGCTAACTGTGCTAACTGTTTCCTAATTACACATCTAGCAGGCATTGGTGTCACATTCCTGCCTAGACAAAAACTCAAGCAGGTGCTCTTCTTTATCTAGCTTTCGGTGCTGCCGAACTGCTAAAATGCGCCACCACATTCATCAGCTGACCTCTTGTTACAACTGTGTAGCACACAGTGTTTT